>JBBBDQ010001715.1:747500-765000 GCA_037127315.1 Ascarosepion bandense | reverse complement strand
AAATATACATATGGGTATACACTCAAGTATAAGTATATATATATATATATATATATATATATATATATATATATATAAAATCTATTATTCAGCTATTAATAAAACAGTGCTCAATGTAGTATAAACAGAACTATTACTTATACATACTAATAAATATACATATTATTCCTACGCTGGTGGCATAAGTTGGAGTTTCATGTGCTATGCAATCATCAGCTGCTTATTACAAATTTGATTTGTTTCAGCTTAAGGGCTCTTTAATTACTATTGTGTTATTTAAAGCCAGATAAAGGTTTTGAATCATTGTTGTTTTGGGCATAGCTTGCTGTTTATTGTCCATGGATTGTTTTCGGTAAAGGTGTTTTTTTTTTTATTCTCTTTAGTCAGTTGTTAAAGATGCTTGTCTCTAATACTGGTTATTTTGTATTCAGTTTCTGATACAAATTGGTTAATAGAGTTTGCATTGTTAATTTTTAGTGGGAATTTTTATGAAGTTGAAGGGTCCTTTTCCAGTTTTTAGTTTCCAAAAATATGTTAAAGGTTTTATGTAAGTTTGTTGGAAGTTTTTAAAGTTTTATATTTTGTTATAAAGTTTGATTTCCTTTAAGAAGCTAAGGATATTGTATGGTTTAGTGTTTTGAAAGAGTTCTTTTTTTGTACTGTTTGCTTGATAATAATTTGTTCGGGTCTAACTGAGATGATAGCCACGTATGAGGATATGTTCAGCTGTGAGAAGTACTTGACATCTGTTGCATGATAGGAATGTTTAATATTTTTATAGATATGAGTGAATCAGATACGTATGACCTATTCAGTGTCTGAATAAAAGTCTGAATAAAAGTATTTCCTCCTGTCTTATTTTTCTGAAACATGGGAGACATACTTCTATAGGTGGTTGAATATCGTGTAGTTTGTTAGGTTTAATGTTAGAGGTATCACAATGTTTAAGATTTAAGGTACCTTTCGACCGACACTTCTTCAGAAAAAATTGTTGCTAAATTAAAACTAAACAGCTGATAAAGAAAATTATCATCAATGACTGAATTTGAAATGAGAACTAAGAGAGAGGGAAGGAGAAATATATATATATATATATATATATATATATATATATATACACACAAACATAATGATCTTTATTATAATAGAAAGGATAAAGTGTTTGATTTCCTTTAAGAAGTTAAGGATATTGTTTGGTTTAATGTTTTGAAAGAAGTTCTTTTGTATTGTTTGTTTGATAATAATTTGTACAGGTCTGAAACTATTAAACCCACTAGTTTAATTTTTTAAAGAATGGTTTATCTAAAATTTAAAATCCAGCATCCTTTAGATTACTATTAGGAAGAAAGGGCAATTAGGTAAAAGTGCCAACATTTTAAGAAGACTTTATGCAGTCATAGGTTAATTTCATTATTATTGAATATATGGGCTTATGTTGAAATACTGGTTCTTGTATGATCACTGAAGTTAAGCAGTGTTTAGCTTGATCAGTACCTAGATGGGTGATTGCCTGGGAATACCAGGTGTTATAAGTTTGGATGTGCAGTTGACTGCTTAATTAATTCTAATCTGAGAAATTGTTCAATGACAGTTGTCAGGGATAAGTTAACAAGTTTTTACCACCATATTTTTCCAGTGTTCTGCTTTTTGGTCGAAGGTCTGCAAGGGTTTGTCTTGTGAACACATACAACTGTATCATTTGTAAATTGTCCACCGATGATTATAAAAAGCTAAAGATGGAAGAAAAACTAGAAAAAGCTAAAACATAGAAAAAAAGAAAAAATGCTATAAAAATAATCTTTTATTTTTTTTTTTATTTATAATGTTTTTTTTTTTTTTTTTAAATGGTTTTGATCTTGCACTTGGACCCTATTTTTCCAGTGTTTGCTCTGCGTGCACAATATTGTCTCGCCTTGAAATGCATATGCAATTCAAAAACTTTGGTTTGAATATTTGGAGAAAGCTTGATGAATCATTTCTAAGCTATTAGTCAGCAGATTTTAATGTAAAGTAATTTAATGCAGCCTGTTGCTCAAATTTGTCAGCCATTGTAAAGATTGCAAAGCTGTTTTTTTCAATATAAAGTTCTCCAAAGAATCTTGTGTAAGAATTAAAACACAAATAGTTAGCAAGAAGACTAGACTGACTCCATATTATTTGGGGCTCAATAGATGGAGGAATTAAATTTATTTTTTTTAAAGATTTTCACTAATAGATTGGGGGAATCCGCCCTTTCTTTTTTTTTAATAAAGATTTCTATTAATTGATGGTGGGAGGATTTTTATTTTTGTTGTTTTTATTTTATTTAATTTTTAGGAAGTTTTTCATTAATAAATCAGGGCAGGTGTGGGGGTGTCTTTCTTTAGGAAGTTCTCTATCAATTGTAGTGACATTTTTTTATTTTTTCATCAGGAAGATTACATTTAAGAGATGTGGAGGGGATTGTTTTTTTTTTTTTAAGGAAGATTTCCATTAATAGATGGGGTGGAGTCTTTTTTTTTTTTTTTTTTTTTTAACAAAGATTTCTAACAACCCTTCCACAAGCCTCTTAAGGGCTGCATGTTTATTAATTTTGGCCCTTTTAATGATTTTTTTAATCCCATTTTTATTATGGCCTTCCGTGTTTGTTGCATATTGAGAAAACTTCTGCCCCTTGATTATTAAGCACCCTCTTCACTCTTGAGTTAGTCACCAAACAATAGGCAGGGTGCCAATGAGTTAGCTGTCTTAGTATTTCTGTTTATACATTTGCAACATACACAGTCTGTGAATTCTTTGTCCCACATTATATATATATATATATATATATATATATATATATATATATATGGTACCTCGTTTAGTTTCATAGTTAACAAGCTACATCACAGATCATTAGCCATGTTTGTTTCACCTGGGTGCACTATTAATGTCGCCTTGTGTCAGACTAGGCTTTGTAAATGACTGTAAAAAAAAATGTTTGGCTCGATTCTTCTTGTCCTCCCAGCTTTTGGTTATTTGTTGTCAAGTGTTTATTATTGCACTGTTTAGAAAACTGATTCCTTTGGGCAGCAGTAACTCCCCATTATTGAGTGAGAGCAGGGCTAATGCTAGTGGTATACCAATCAGAAGCTAAGATGAAGGAATGATAGAATTACAGCCCCTGCACTCTATGGCCAGTTTCAGCTGAGGTGAATATATAGTTTTGTCTGGACTTGTGGTTTTGGATTGAAAACTGAGAAAGGGATTTATGATGTTGGAAATTATGGAGATGCCATTTTTAATGGTTGATACTCAGAGAGTTTTAACTTGGAAGATTGAATAGCTTTTTGGTCGAATGTCTGCAAATGCTTGTGAACACATACAACTGTATCATTTGTAAATTGTCCACCGATAATTATAAAAAGCTAAAGATGGAAGAAAAACCAGAAAAAAAGCTAAAACATAGAAAAAAAAATGCTATAAAAATGACCTTTTATTTTTTATTTATTTATAATTTTTTTAAAAAATGGTTTTGATCCTTCACTTGGAACAGGTTTTTGTATGAGTGTGAGAATATTACAAATAAGACAAAAAAAAAACAAAATCATTTTTGTGTGTGTGTGTGTATATATATATATATATATATATATATATATATATATATAGTGTGAGAAAACATCACAAACAAGCTATAAAAGTATCACAAATAAGTCTGTGTATGTGTAAATATATATATATATATATATATATATATATATATACACACACACATACACACACGTGTGTGTGTGTGTGTCTATGTGTATACCTGAAAATATCATAAATAAGAGGAAACTGGAAAAAAAAATTTCTGTGTTATGAAAATATTTCAAATAAGGGTGAAGGAAAAAAGTTTTTTGTTTCTTTTGAATAAATTTCGTAATTCTTGGTGAGAATTTTACTTATTAATGTTATTTTTTATTTTTTTGTTTGTGTGTGCACACACTGTTTGCAAGTGTGATTTTGAAATTCCTATCGTTTGAATTTTGGAACTCCAGATTGCAGACTGGATTGGGTGCTAAGTAATAGACATGAGAATGTGTGCATAACTACAATGGAAATATCTACACCTTGTCTATGTGTGCAAAATGTAAGCACAAATGAAGTGCACATTAGTATCTGAGCATATGCTTCATCACAAGTTTCTTGGTGCATTTACTTCACACATCTGTTTGCTTTTCAATTTTAAAAAAAAATTTTTTTTTACACAAAGAACAAATGTGGTTACTTCATTTTTGGCAATCTTTTTTTTGTCTGCTCTTGTTTACACCTCCTTGTTGTAAATGGCCTGCAGTTGCCTGAATTTCGGAGATGAGGCATTGTTGTCATGATCAAGTTTTGGGGAGGATTTCATTATTCTGCTGTATTTCTTTTAGTTAATTGCTAACCTCTCATCATTATTCCGTGATTTACCTAAACAGCAGCGTTATTGAACCAGAAATAATATTTTTTGTTGCTTGTTTACACCTGATAATATTAGCTGTAATAGACTTAAGGTTCCTGAATTTATTAGATAAAATTTTATTATTGCTAATTTTTTACAAATTTTTCATTTATATGCTTTGGAATAGTATGAATCCAACTCTTCATCTACCCACAACTATGGCAGACTGGGTTCTGTAGCCTTCGGCGGCAACTGACCTAGGAGAAGGAAAACTCTGAATTAAAAAAAAATAGCAGCTAAGGAAAGGATTGTTTGCATTGACTCAATAATCCTGATTACAGTTGACTCCTATTTCATTTATATTTTAACAAAGATTTCTAACAACCCTTCCACAAACTTCTTAAGGGCTGCATGTTTATTAATTTTGGCCCTTTTAATGATTTTTTTAATCCCATCCGTGTTTGTTGCATATTGAGAAAACTTCTGCCCCTTGATTATTAAGCACCCTCTCCACTCTTTAATTAGTCACGAAACAATAGGCAGGGTGCCAATGAGTTAGCTGTCTTAGTATTTCTGTTTATACATTTGCAACATACACAAATGAAATAGGAGTCAACTAATGAGGAAGGGGAGCTTGGAGAACTTAATCCTCACAGGGCATATCAAGGGCAAAAGAGATAGAGGAATGGATGAGCTTGTATAAATAAATGTTGGAACTGGGAGGTCAGAGGCTTGGCAAAAAGAGAAACATTGATAAAGGCTACAACGCATAGAAAGATGTCGAGGACCATGCTTGCCCATGTCCTGAAGGTATATGCTTCATGAAAGAAGTGGTATTAGGTCCATTAGATGAATTTCATAGCTGAGGCATTGTCATTATCATCAATTTTTGACTGGGATTTCATTAATTTTCTCATGCTTTTTTATTGAAAATCTCTTATTATTCTATGGCTGTTAAATAAGCAATACAGATATTGAATAGAATTAAAAAACTACTTTTGTTTGTTTACACCTAATAGTAGTAATAAATGTAATAGTTTTAAATTTTATGAATTTCATAGCTGAAGCATTGTTATTATTATTAATTTTTGATTGGGGATTTTTTTCATCTTATTTTTCTTGCTTTTTTATTGAAAATCTGTTATTATCTAATGGCTGTTAAATAAATGGTACAAATATTTGATCAAAAGTAAAGAATCATTTTCGTTGCTTGTTTACACCTAATAGCAATAAATAGATGTAATAGTCTTAAGTTGTATGAATGTTTTAGCTGAATCATTGTTATTATTCTTAATATTTGACTGGGGCTTCTTTCATTTTATTTTTTCTTGCTTTCTATTACATTCATGATATTCAATTGATATTGAATAGATTTCATAGATTTCATAGCTGAGGCGTTGTCCTTATTGTTAACTAGTGTGCCTGTGCCATAAAAAATAACGGCAAAATATTTATAACTATATGCTGTCTAAAATGATGGCAAAAGATATTGATACGCCGTCCAAAATGTTCGCAACATATATATTGATGTACCTTCTATTGAGTATCTTACATTAAGACATAAGAAAAAATAGTGTTTTTTTTCGTGTGACAGGAACAAAATACATACACACACACACAGTGGTCTCTATTTATTATAATAGAGATGATATATATATATATATATATATATATATATATATATTCATAAATTATAACATGGATATGTTACAATATCACTACAAAAGTAGCCATTTTGTTTCAACATTTTGTGTCTTGTCAAGTGATGTGAAAGTTCTTAAATGAATGGTTTAAAAGTCTGAAAACGGGCATGACCCCTTTAATCAGGGAGGTATTATTGTATATACAATGTGGACCAATCAGAGTAAAGCAACTTCTCATTTGGAAAATATGCGGGCAGGCTTAAGGTTAATTTTGGTGGGTATTGTTATTAAGATTTGATTGAAGTCAGATTATTATTATTATTATTAATTAATACTTATATCTACTTTGTTCTTGTTGCTAAAATTATAATTCAATAATAGTATAAACACTTGTATGTATTTTACGCTGATTATGCGCACACAGACATATATTATTAGCTCTACTTTTGTATTGAGCACTTTTTTAAAAATAGTGTTTCTTTGGACAAGGAATATTATTCCAACAATACTTGTCTGTATATATATATATATATATATATATATATATATATACACACACACACACACCCACACACACAAGTATAGGGTAGGTATGGGTGGAATAATATTCCGTATCCAAAGAAACACTATTCTTAAAAAAGTGCTCAATACAAAGTAGAGCTAAAAATATTTATTTAGAAATTATAACATAAATATGTTATAATATCACTAAAAATGTAGCTATTTTGTTTCAACACTACTTGTCTTATCAACTGATAAGACATATGTAGTCTCGAAACAAAATAGCTACTTTTGTAGTGATATTGTAACATGTTTATGCTACAATTTCTAAATAAATATATATATTATTAACTACTTGACATAATTATTGCAAAAAATAAAATAAGGCACTGTTAAAGAGCAAATATACAGCAAGAGCTTTCATAACTGATAGTAAAGTTTAATAACTGGTAGTAAAGAGAATAAACTAAACTAATGCTGCCTTGCTATTGTCTCTTGTTCCAACAAGCATGACAGAAGAGTATATATATATAGGAAAAACTACTAAAAAGTTGGAAGTTTAAAAATGTATTTTTTTGACAGTATTTATTTATTTCTATTATTATATTTGATATTTCAGACTGTTCTCGGCCTTTCATCAGAAACAAATGATTTTAAAATTTAAATTAGAAACGTTTTCATGAGTAGCGTTCGTCCGAGAGAGATTGTTTACATCACATGACTCAGAAAGCGATAGATTGTTTTAAATATTTGTAAACGTAAACCTATTTTTAATAATACTTATAAATTTTGTTTTAGGGAAAATTTTTTTAATTGTATCTAAAAAATGTTTAACTATTGAAATATTTATAAAGATTCAAAACACCTAAGTCCCTATTTAAATAATATATATATATATATATAATGATCCTAGAGAGGATTTTTGATAAGGATTGCTTTGATTTTATTTCTGTTACTTTTTATTGGAAATTTCTCAACAAAAACTAGTCCAGTTCTTAGGTCAAGTAGTACACACACACAGACTAAGTAGAAACTGGATGAGCAATGACTGAACAGTACTAAAACGAGAACAAGACAAGATATCCCTAGATGTGGACAGCAGAATGAGAACAATCTAGCTCCCGTATATTAAATAAAGGGTACAGTTCGAAATTTCCTCTTGGTTTTCTGTATCGGCACACAACTGCAAAAAGGCAAATGGGCCTTAACATCCCAAACATTGTGATGCTGACAAAAATGAAGATATTAATCTAACTGTAAATTAATATTGTCTCATCCCTGAAATTCAGGCAGAAACTGTGAAGATTTAAAGATTTGTCCTTGAAATGAAGGATAGGATTTCACAACACACACACACACACACACACATATATATATATATATATATATATATATATATATTTATATAATGGAGGAGAGAGAGAAATAGTGAGTGTGTTAATGTTTATGTAAAAAGTTGTGTGGCTGTCATTAAATTTATTTGAGAACAGAACCAAAGATGAGCACTTTATTGTCTAAGAAAATAATTTTTTTTAATGAATCAACAGTAAAGTTGTGTATAAGTAAGCCTGTTATTTCAAAAAAATGAATTTAAAATTACAATTTCTTTTTCAAAAATTGATTATTATTTATTTAGTTTTTTTTCCTCTATCATTTAACATGAACAAATTTGTAAATACATTTATTTTGTAACAAGAATCAATTATTATTGTGTTTTTTTTTTTAAAAATTCTCAATGCATTGTCATTCATCAACCCATTGTATCTGAAATATCATTTTCATCCACAACAATAATAATCATAAAAAGTAATAAAAATATCTTTTCATCAGAGGTCAAATGATTTTACATAATTTACAAGATGACATCATTTCAAAGTTACAAAAATGTTTTATTTTGAACCTTAAAGCAATACTCAGGTACAGTGGGTTAAAATAGCTGCATATATATATGCATTTATGAAATTTTTGTGAAATCTGTTAACTCCAAGATATTTTTAATTTTATTTGTTTAAATTATTAATTTTTCCACTAGAAATAATGTTTAAACAGATATATACACTACCGGCCATAATTATCAGGACACCCCAGTTTTAAAAAAGTGATGTATTTCATATTATATGTAGCATTTAAGTGGATAATTCTAAATGAAAATAGAATGGTTCTTTTGTTATTATTACTTTGCAAAATGTTACAAGGCAGCCAGGAAGCCTTTACTTCGTTCAGCCAATAAGAAGAGATTAGCATGGGGAAGAGAGCACAAAAACTGGACACCAGAACAGTTTATTTGATGCACCATGTTATTGTGCTGTATTAACAAAAGAATCATTCTATTTTCATTTAGAATTATCCACTTGGCAATAAATACTAAAAATAGTATGAAATATATAATTTCTTTTACAAAACTGTGATGGCCTAATAATCATGTCTGGTAGTGTATGAGTTGAATATATAGATTGAAATTCGACAAGATGAAAAAAATGTCTTAATCTGATATGTTTCATTTTATTAAGCTTCTTCAGAGATCTGATTAAAAGACAAAAACTTAAAACTTAAAAAATATAAAAACAAAGAGACAATATATGTGAATGTTGATTGGGGCTCGATTCTATTAGCCACGTACAAGTCACATGTAATAAAGCAAGAGACATTTACTTTAAATATAAGTGTATGCAAACAGACAAGTGTTCCTATACATTTACATTTAAAATTGGTATATTACATGTAATACATATCAAACTAATAGAATCAAGCCCCAATCAACATTCCAGTATCTTGTCGCTTTACTTGTCCTTTAAACTGATCTCCGAAAAACCTTAATAAAGTGAAATATGTTAGATTGAGACATTTCCTACTTTGTTCTTTACTTATATATATATATATATATATATATATATATATATATATATATATAATAATAATAAGGGATTTTTATTTATCAATCGAACATATATTTATTACTTTAAATGTTATTTTTAATGGTTACCCATATTTGAATAGACACTCTGTTTATTTAAAAAAACAAATTATTTCGTCTACAATCTGAACATCCAAGAAATTTTATTAAATGTTATCTTTAATAAGATTTTTGATAGCAGAAATAAAATATTCAGAGCATCTGCTGAAATATGGCTTTCAACTAAAATAATGTTTAAAGTGTGTATATATATATATATATATATATATATATATATATATATATATAGTCATTCGCAGAAAGTTTAATTGAAGATGAGTAATAGGCACTGTGATTTATACTCTTCATTAAATTTTTCTTCATACGAGTATTTTCTTTTCTGGATATAAAGTGTATAAAAACTGTCCAAATGTTCTATGGATCTGAGACCTTTCTGCTAATCTATTATCAATGATATATATATATATATATATATATATATATATATACTTACAAATTTTTGGGATCTGTATCAAGCTACTCAGGTTTCATTCGTTATGTCTCTTCAGGCACATCTACATAAAACCAATGTATGTCACTCCCAAATATACTAATACTAGAGGAGTGGGAGTAAATGAAGAGAAGTGGTTGAAAAAAAACCCAGGAAAACAGAACCTACCTACTAACGAAGAGGGGGTAATAGTTTGAAGGAAAATAGAAGTTAAGTGCCCATGATTTTGTTCTTAAAATGCCTACATCTTGGCAGTACTTCGCCTGCTTTTCGCGTCTAGCAACTCTCCTCCATCCTTGACAGTAACAATGGCCAACCTTTCCTACTGGCACAGTACTCAGCAAACATCCCCATGGCTCCTCAAAAGGAAGCAAAGTAGCCTGGTGTCAAGGCATGTCACTTTTTAATTAAAAAAGTTAAGTTAAAAAGTGATATACCTTGAACACCAGGCTACTCTGCTACCTTCTATGAGCCAAATCTTCAGCTTCATAGTTCAACCTAATTCCCATTTTTGATTTAACAGTATTGTCACACCAACAAGCATATTCTCCAACTACCATCCCTTCATTTTCTAAATAACCAAGAATTCATCTTATATTTTCTAAATAAATCATTTTTGCCATTTATTTTAAAATATCACCTGAAGAAGGACAGCATTGTTCTAAAACATGAAAATTTTTGTGTCATGATAAAATGCTTTTATAAACCATTGTAATAACAAAATTACAATATATATATATATATATATATATATATATATATATAATCTCCACACACACATACTTGATAATAGATTAGCCTAAAGTGCTTGGTTCCGTAGAACATTTACACAGTTTTGACACTTTCTATATCCAGAAAATAAATTACTTGAACAAGATAAATTTAATAAAAAAATTAATCACAGTGCCTTTTCAGATCTCTTTAATAAAACGTCTGTATAAATTCATAAAAGATGGATTGTAGTTTAAATACACAAATATATATGTGTGACTGTGTGTGCGCGTGCGTGTATGATTAATTTCATGTTATCACTATATTACTATCTCTCTCTTATATGAGAGAGAGAGGGCTTACTTTCAGAGTGTATTGAAAACACTGGTTTCCACTTGATCCAAAGTTAAGCAATGTACTGCTTGATTAGTAACAAATGGATGTCTACTCAATAATTGCAGGTGCTGTAAATTTTTTTCTTTATTAAATGTAAAACTTTGATTTGGATGTTGGGTAGTGACAAGTTAATATCATAAAAAGCACAGAATAATAAATGTAGTTAACTGTGGCTAAATATTGTGAAGCTGTGGAGGACCATGACTGATGAAACACTCTGTGATTGAGTATATACAAATGTAAATTAGTACTTTTTTTTTTGTGCTTGTAACAACAGGAAACTATCTGGAGCAATTTTTTTTTAATTACCTCTTCCTCTACACACCCTTTCATATACACTGTTAGATCTACTCTGTTTTCACAGATGGTTTTCACCTAAAAGTGTTTTTTTTTTGTTTTCATTTTAAATTAAAAAACAATTCTTTTATTCTTATATATATATATATATATATATATATATATATAATCATCCGCAGACAGATCTGTTTCGCTGTATCACATCTCATCAGTACGGTTAGACTCTGATTGCTTTTAACCCAGGATTGAAACCCGACCGAATTGGCGTCAGTTGGCGATTCTACCTCTGAGCTATGGGTGCTCGGTAGAAGAAGGCAGACTTTTTAGTACATATATTATCATTATACATGCCCAATAGCTGAGAGTGTTCTAATTCATTGTGGAATGAGTGATGTGTATTTGCTAGAGTAGCTACTGTTTTTCAAAGTCAACCATTCTTTCAGGGTGTGAGAGCGTAAATAATTATGAATTGTACATTGCAACACCAAAATTTCTATGTTTCAAGATAGATTCTCTTTATCAGGCAATGTTGGTTGTGAAAAACCAACATCCAACTTTTCCTGATGAAGAGAATCTATTTTGAAATATAGAAATTGCCATGTTGCAATATAAAATTAATTCATAATTATATGATTATATATTAAGCTTTATAATATTTATTATATTGAGCATTGTTTATAATATAAGAAAATAAATGCCGGGTACTCAAAATAGTAAAACCTTGGGTCTTCTTCAACTGGATATATATATATATATTTTTTTTTTTAAACATATACTTTTAAATATAAGAGACAATGAATGTCTATTATGTTTAATCATGAGCCGTTCTAAGCATCGTATTAAAAATTATAAAATATGATGTTCAGAACGGCTCATGGTTAAACATATAGACATTCATTGTCTTTTATAATTAACAGTATATGTTTAGAAAATTATCTGCTGCCTCAATACAATATATATATATATATATATACACACACACACACATTATCCTACGTCTATGGCACAACACTGAGTTTCAAGCATTATGCAACCATCAGGTGCATATTTCAAGCTGACAGTTTAATAATAATGATACTGAATAATAATGATATACATATGTATATTTATTAATTTATGTCACTATATATATATATATATATATATATATATATATATATTATCTTAGGTTTTATGCATTTCAGCAACCATCAGATGCTTATCATATAATACTAGAGAGGATTACTGAGATGCATGAAACTTGGAGTCATGTATAAAATGTACATTTATTAATATATACTTTTGCTCTGTTATACAGCATTGAGTACTGTTCCATTCACACCTGATTAATATTTATATATTGATATGTATGTACACGTATACACACATATATATATATATATATATACTTATTTGCCTCTTTACTTATATATATATATATATATATATATATATACACGCACACACACCAAAGACAGTGGGGTGAACAAAATAATGGAAAGAGCTTGAAATATCAAGCAAATTTATTTCACTATGGGGTAGGATCACATTTGGCAGTAATTACAGCTTGAATTTTGCATGGGAGCAACTCGTACAAAGTTTGTATTGTTTGAAGCTTTCATCCATTCTTCAGTGAAAACAGTCTATAATTCTTTTAATGATGATGGTGGGGGATTTTACTTGGTTTTTTTAAAATGATCCGTAAATGTTCAATGAAGTTGTGATCTGGGGACTGTGGTGGCCATATAAGATATTCTACTTCACTAGAATGTTCTTTGTGCCATTCAGCTACAACTTTAGCAGTATAACAGGTGCATTATTATCCTGAAAGATGGTGTATCTCTCTGGAAACAGTTCCTGAACCTTAGGATGAAGTTGATCACTTAAAATCAGCAGTCAAGAGTATTTTAGTATTTTGATAGACTTATTTAAATTATATCTATAAAAAAACAATTTTAGTAAAACAATGAAGTACTATTAATATTAAGTCAACAAACATAAGAATAGACAAGCTTTTAACAGTTTAATCAAATTTTTTTCAAATTATGCTATTATGTTACTAGGTATTTCCACTATTTTGTCCACCCTCTGTATATAGTTAGATAAGGAACAAATAGAAAAAAAAAACAAAAAAAAAAAACATAAATTCGACCTGTTACATTAACTTTGTTGAAGCTTCATCAGAATTTTTTTGAATTTAGACATGGTGAATGTTTTGGTATTTCAAATTTTGTTTCTTTTCTTTTTTTTTTTTGTCATTGGTTGAGTTGACATGATGAAATACCAAAATGTTCTCCACGTTTGACTCATTCCCCCCAAAATAAAATTCTGAAAAAGGTGTAATAAAGTTAAAGGAAAATGTCACATGTATAAAAGTTTTCCTGTTTGTTCCTTATTTAATCATTCTGTCAAGCTTAATCCAGATTTTTCAATTCACACACACACACACACACACACACACACACACACACACACTACTTTCAAGCCTAGTGTGCTTTACCCTTTTGAGCTATGGAAAGCCTTGTACGTTGCTTTGCTTTGCTGTGATGGCTTCCCATGATCCTTATGTATAAATAAGTTTGTTTTTCCCAATCTTTTTATCATCATTTTTAAAGATGACTTTTTGTGTACTTTAACAAAATTCTGGTGAAAAAGAAAATAGAAAAAGCACAACGCTCTTTGTTGAGGTCTGAATGTTTTTGATTGGTTATTGTTTTGTTGAGCAGCCAATGAGCTGTAATTGGTTAAAATTATTATTATTATTATTATTACAGGTACACTGTACAAAGGCAGGTGCCCACATTAAATTACACACAGGCATGCATTTAACATGAAATTCACTCATTGACATAATGAGTGAATTGTGTGTTGTGGTTGTGTGTCCTTTACAGACACACAACCACTCAATATTATCATTTTGTATACATAAATAAAAGTTAAAAAAACTGATACACGTGAAGGAATGCAAGAAATATTAATAAGACAACAAAAAAATAACATAATTTCCATGTTGATAACCGGTAATTGTTTAACAAACCAGAATGTTTTAATAATTTTGTTGGCAAATGCAGTAATTTTGAATACTGTTACAGTTTCCCCATCACTGCCAGAGATAAGAGTTCAATCCTTGATAAAGTTCAGTCCTTCTGAATGTTGAATTTTTAGACATGTCAACCCTCGTAACTTGAGAGATTGCTGAATACACAGTCTTTGGACTTATTTGGCCTTGTTCCATACTAAATTAAGGTTAATCAATACACATGCATACATAGATACATATAGAGACACACACGCACACAGAGTCAAGAGCAAAACTATTCTTAGCTGTTATGTTTCGTCCTCTGAGGGACTTTATCAAGACAAAAGTATATCATAGTACAAAATGTGTCACCTAAGAACAGATTTACCTCTTGTCTTTCTATTCAGTTTGTTTGTTTACAGATACACTTTATCTGAAAATTATATATATATATATATATATATATATATATATATATAAAGTATACCTAGTAAGCCAACAAACCTACCAAGGTTTCATCTAAGCGGATCGTCAGGGAAAGCTGGCTAACAAGGAAAGAAACAAACAACATGATAAAGGAAACTAAATAACCCATGTGACCAAAAAGGAAGACACCAAACGCAAATAGGGGAGAACTTGTATTAATGAATCTTATGTAAAACATTTGGTTGCTTTATGTTTTCGTCTTCGCAATTATTAATGATTTACACAAGATTCGTTAATAAAAGTTCTCCCCTATTTGCGTTTGGTGTCTTCCTTTTTGGTCACATGGGTTATTTAGTTTCCTTTATCATGTCATTTGTTTCTTTCCTCGTTAGTCAGCATTCCCTGATGATCCGCTTAGGTGAAACCTTGGTAAGTTTGTTGGCTCACTAGGTATACTTCGTTTATTCTGCTCTACCTAAGTATTGAGCACTTTTTTGTTAGTTGATTACTTGTCTTGGGTTTATTTTTTTCTTTGGGCTATGTGCTGACTCGGTTCAAATCCTTTTGGCTGATGTTCATGTGCTTAGCTCTTTTTTTCATAACCATTTTTTTCTTCCACGTAGATCCGCGGAAGGTTTTTCAACACGAGTATAGTTATAAGTTTGTCTTACTATCACCCGGTTCACACTCCACCCACGTGTATTGAACAGGTGAAGAGGCTTATCCCTTGTTCCCTGTTTAAGATGTGGTTTCCAGCTTTCTCTTTTCCATTCTTTTTACCCTTAAGTAGCCCCCTGTGCATCAGTGGCGTTATCGCCTTGCTTGGGGTGATATGATTAAAAAAAATATATCTATATATATATATATATATATATATATATATATATGTATATCCCAAATGTCAGAGACGTATAATTGTAAGTTATGGAGATATCATCATTGAAATAGATAAATATAACAACCATTTCTATTATAGTAGTTTCTTTTCTCATACTTCTTGTTTGTGGAACTCCCTTCCATTTTCTTGCTTCCCTGATAGCTACAATCTCCTAAAAATTAAATGTAACGTCAATCGCCATCTCCTTGATTCCTATCCTTCTCTGATCCTTTCTTTGACATCACTTGTACCTCAGTTTTTCTCTCACTGTAACCCCTTGCGTACCAATGACAGTCCTGCCTTGATTGGGGTGAAATGATTATTTTAAAAAAAAGTCTAACTCGATTGCAGATTGGTCTTCTGGAAAGTTCTAGAATATTTAGCACTTTATCTTTTAAGTTGATGCTGAAGGCTCTTTAACGTCACATTTTTTTGTGGTGGCTTAGGGCTAGTTTCTTTTGGTTTTTGCTTTTGTTTTCAAAATTTCAGTAATTATATAAATTGCTTTGTGTGTGTGTATGTATGTATATATATATATATATAATATATATATATATAAGTAAAGAACAGGTAGGAAAAGTGTCTTTAATCTAACATGTTTCACTTTAATAAGCTTCTTCAGAGTTTTAAGATGTTTTCTTAATTTTAGTTTTTTACTTATTCTATTCATCTTGTTGGATTTCAGTCCATGCATTCAACTTATATATAGTCATCTGCAGATAGATCTGTTTTGCTCTACCACAGCTCGTCAGTACGGTTAGACATCCGATTACTTTTAGCCAAGATTGAAACCCGACCGAATTGACTTCAGTCGGCGATTCTACCTCTGAGCTATGGGTAGAAAGAGGCAGATTTTTAGCGTGTGATATACCATGTAAACATATATTTTTACTGAAAAGAATTTATCAATTCAACCGAGCAAGTTCATACCCAGCTCATTTAAAAGCATGAACCTGTTCAGTTAAAGTGACAAATTCTTTGCACTAAAACTCTCAACGCTCTGTTTCCACCTCGATATCAAGCACTTTGTGATAAAAACCTGCTGGCCAAAGTGCCTTTTATCAGTAAAACTACTGAAAAAGCAACAATCTTGGCACCAAAAACTATCACAACTAAACACACACACACACATATATATATATATATACACACACACACACACACAATCACTTTAAAGTGTTATTTTGAGTGGTTACTTGTATTTGAGTAAACAGTCTATCTATTTATTAAACAGTACATTTATTTTCACCTGCTGGCCTGAATGTTTTAGATATTTTATTATTGGAAAATTTATGTTCTTTGGCAGGATCACTACAGGTTTGATTCCTGGCATAGAGTGAAAATTTTTCTGTTTACGTTCTTTAAATATATTGTTTGATAAACAGAGTGCCTACTTGATACAAGTATCCCTTAATAATAACGTTAAACATGTTAAAAATCTATTGAATCAATGGCTACAGACATTGTCTGACAGCCATGGCTGGGTTCTCCTGTTTGTGTGGCATGGTGCAGAGTCTTGTTGACAGACATAGAGCCTTCCAGCAGCCACCCTCTTGATCCAGGGCAGCACACCCTCTTCAAGTCCCTCTGTGTCAATTCTGAGGCCCTGTGGGAAATTAATCAAGGTATAAATGTGCCATCACTAGTGATCACTCCAAACACCTTCATAATTACCATTAGACTTTTTTTGTATAATCTGCACGGTCTTTAGATTGACACCCAAACATTCTCCAATGTTTGTATTGGAGCTTCCAGTATGAATTCTAACCAGTACAGCATGCTGTTTGCAAATTTCTTGCAGAGTGAATTGAATCATGGTGATCTTTTTCCCCCACAGACTGTGTCCAACAGACCCTACTGTAC
>JBBBDQ010001715.1:505000-742500 GCA_037127315.1 Ascarosepion bandense | reverse complement strand
TATATATATATATATATATATATATATATATATAATCTTCTAAACAATCCAAATGTTGGAGAATTTTTGTCTTTATTTTCAACTGAAATTAAAGCCAAAATACAACGTTTAGAATGGCTCATGATTAAACATAATAGACATTCATTGTCTCTTATATTTAACAGTATATATTTAGAAAATTATTTGCTGCCTCGATACACTATATATATATATATATATATATATATATATATATATATATATAGGAAAACTCAACACATCATCTAAAGTGGACCTAATAGGAATATTCCAGCGAGAGCTCACTTTAAATATGGAAGGAACACTATGGGTAATGATGTCAAATCCGTAGACAGAGGTGAATCCAAGAAGATCTATTTAATATAAAATATTCAAGAGATAGATCCATTGAGAGAGCTCAGTGGATATTATCCAGAGCAATATGATATACCTCAAAGGAAACTTAACCCAAACCAGAGAAATGAAATCATTTTAAAAGTTCATCATAGAAATAAATTTAAATTACCTGTTAAATAGGATTTTTAAGTTTACTCTCTCTAATTCCCTTTCAATCTTATTTTTTGTATTGAATGTTGTTTGATAGGGTTTATTTTCATGTTTGTTTCTTATTGAAGGAAATGGAAGTTGACTTTATTCTGTGTATTTGATATATATTTAAATTTTTTTCATGCTTTAGCACGTGCATGACCATGACGTTACAACATATAAAAAAATTCCATTTTGGATAACTTTCAGATTTGAAAACAATTTGTCAACCGTTATATCTGAAGCAGAAAAAAAAAATTTACAGTAATTTTTAGCAACACAATTATTTATTTTTGAGTTTGTGTGCATTATTTAAATATTCCACAAACATTATTGGCAGACTCATGTGAGTCTGGGTAAAAATAAATAAACATAAAACACTGAATTTAAAACAAAAGGCAATTACTTGCATGTATTAACAAAAGTAACTGCATATGTCAGTCAGTCAATTAAGTGCCATACATGATACATGCTTGGATGATCATGTCTCGCAAAAGACATGACTGACTGGGTAGAAGATTATCCCACAACAACTACGCTTTTGCTTTAACTGGAAACAACTATTGCTTTTTAGTCTTTCGTGCCAACATCCAAAGAATCTGAGCTCCAGGACCATGGATTAGTTTTAAAGCTTTCATTACAACCAAGCAACACTGGGCTATACTGCTAGTATATATAATGATATCAAATTTGTAAGTCAAGAGGATAATCTAAAAATCTATTTAATATAAGATATTCAAGAGATAGATCCATTGAGAGAGCTCAGTGGATATTATCCAAAGCAATATGATATACATAAAGGAAAATTCAACACATCAGCTAAAGCATATCTATCTATCTATCTATCTATCTATCTATCTATATATATATATATATATATATATATATATTAACCGGTGTCACTATAAGCAAGGCAGTAAAGCCACTAAGATGCAAGGTGTTACAGGGTGTAGAAGAATTAGAAATGAGATCATTCATAAGAAAAAGAAAAGAGTAATCAGGAGGACAGTAGATATTGATTAACTTTGCATTTACATGTTTGCAGATTAAAGTTGGCTGGAAAGCATGGAGCTGGAAGGGAGTTTCACAAGCAAGAACTACGAGAGAAGAATCTGTTAGCATATAACCTACGTCTACATTTAGCTCAACTGTAAATTGATGCCAGTCTTGTACTGTGTTTAAAAAATCGAGCTACCATAGTGAAGGAGTTATCTGAACAATTACCATGAAAGTTTTTAGACAAATGTTGGTTTGTGTCAGTCAGTTAAGTACAATACATGATATATGTTTGGTCTCGAAAGAGACATGACTGACTAGTAAGTTGGCATTACTTTCTGTTGCCAGTCAAAGCTATAGGATCCGATCTGTCTTGTTATTTAACCCATAACTAGAGGGAAGAGACGGATTAATACCTTTCTGAAGAGTATTTGTGCGTAAGTGAATGCAGTGAATTCAACTGACATTCGAACCCGGCTCTTCGATTTCTCATTCAGTGCCGACATCCACTGTGCCTCAACGTACATCCTAGTATCCAGGGGGTATTTAGTTGAAATGTGTTTATGATAACATCTATCTTAACCAAGGTGAGAATAATAGTTTGAAATAATAAAAAAAAAAATATGCCTATTTTTTCATATGTATTCTCTTTTTATTTCTCTAGCATGTGCGCACGCGCGAAATATTGAGAGGAAAGCTCAATATATTTAAATGGTTATAAATCCAGAATTTATTTCGGGAGTGGTAAGAATACAAATTGTTTCCACGGTCTGAACGAAACAGTTTGTATTCTTCAGTCAGTTAAATGCCATATGTGATACACGCTTGGGTGATCATGTCTCGAAAGAGACATGACTGACTGGGCAGAAGATTATCCTGCAGTAGGTTGCCATTGCTTTCTGCGGTACACTGGTTGCCAGCCAAGGCTATAGAACCGAATCTGTCCTGTTATTTAACCCATAACTGGAGGGAAGAGACGGATTAATACCTTTGTGTGTAAGTGAATGCGAGGAATTAAAATATTCTTACTATTCTTGAAATAAATTCTGGATTTATAACCATTTATATATGTTGAGTTTTCCTCTCTATATTTCATATTGCTCTGGATAATATCCATTGAGCTCTCTATTTTTACCGATTTAATAATTTATATTATTTAGATAAAATGTTTTGGATTATCCTCTCCGTTTTTACGGGCTTGACATTCTTTCCTACGCACACACAAGCACACACATATATTTCAAGAACAGTATTGGAGAAAAACCGTATGAGCAAATGGGGAAAACATTTTTTGTCTGATGTATTATACATTTCTTCCTATATATATATATATATATATATATATATATATATATATATATACCATTTGTAAACGAGTTATTTCGTGACCTAGGTTTCTACCATGAGTGGTGTCTTCAGCGCCTGAAGACACAACTCATGGTAGAAACCTAGGTCACGTAATAACTCGTTTACAAATGGAAAATATTCAAAAGTTCTACAATATAATTGTATTGAACGCTTTTTAATACAAATGTGCACTGGTCTAATTTTATTATGACTAGAAACTAAGTAATTAAACAATCAATCAATATATATATATATATATATATATATATATATATATGAAAAACTACTAAAAAGTTGTAAGTTTCAAAATGTATTTTTTGACAGTATTTATTTTTATTATTATATTTGAAATTATATTTAAAATTATATTATATTATATTTAAAATTAAATACATACAGGCTAGGGTTAAATAGGGACTTAGGTGTTTTGAATCTTTATAAATATTTTTAGATACACTTAAAAAAATTTACAAATATTAAAAAAAATCTGTCGCTTTCTGCGTCACGTGATGTAAACAATCTCTCGGACGAACGCTCATCGCGTAAACGTTTCTAATTTAAATTTTAAAATCATTTGTTCCTGATGAAAGGCCGAGGACGGTCTGAAATATCAAATATAATAATAGAAATAAATAACTACTGTCAAAAAAATACATTTTTAAACTTACAACATTTTAGTAGTTTTTCCTAAACATATTAAGACAGTATACGTGGATCATCACTGTTATATATATATATATATATATATATATATATATATATATATGTGTGTGTGTGTGTGTGTTTGTTGACTACCCAATGTATTTAAAACTCCGGGGAGTTCAAACTCCTTGCTAATATCACATGTGATCATCACAAACACCTAACGTATAGTACACAGTGCACCTGTATGGGCCATGTTGTTTTGATGGAGAGAGGGTGCTTTGTGCTGCTCAAGCAAATGACCACTTTAAACGAATCTTACTGCAGGTTGATCGGTAGCTGGATGGTTAATACTTCAACACAAATTCACGCAGGACAAAAATCTCATGCCTAAGTGTAAAAACGAAGGGCACCATCTACTGCTGACCATTATTTATCATTTACGATATGAGAATCCACCATATGGAGTGTTGAAAAAAAATTAATGACCAAACAGCATTGTGTTTTTTTTTTTTTGTCTGTTTTTTGTTGTTTTTTTTAAAAATATGTCTTGGTTGTGCTGAGAACGTTTCAAAGCATCATTCTATTGTGTATAAATATTTGAGGAGAATGTATGACAAAGTGGAAAAAAAAAGTTTTTGTGTGAAGCATTTTGTGCTTTTGGAAGTCATTGTGTCACATGAAATCTTTTTTTCCCTGCTTTGTTTTACGTTCTTTTTTTCTCAATATTTTTTATATATAAACATTTATATATCGTTATCATATGAGTTAAATTCAGCTGACATGCTCTGTTTATTTAATTTTCTACTGTCATTTTTGTATTTCTTTTCAATTTTTTAATAAGTTGTTGCACATCAAGATTAAAATTAGGGATAAAATGTTCAAAGTTTTTTTGTTTTTTTTTTTGTAAATCGGGAGATGCAATAAAAGGGTTAAACAAACTCAGTTGAATTGAACAGAACTTGTTTCACTGAATCCTTATATATAAGCAAAAGTATACTCAGTTATAATTTCGAGAGGGAAAAAAAAACAGTATTGTTGAATAAAGAATACAAGAGGAAAACTATATTTTTGTCTTCGCGTTTCGTTCTGTGATGGAATATATCATCTCTTTGCCTTGATAAAGTCCATCACAGGATGAAATATGTAAGTGAAAAATATAGTTTTCTTCTTGTCTTCTTTATTTAACCATATATATATATATATAATTTCATTTTCAAGGACAATCTCATAGATACAGTTTCATGAACACATGTCAAAATCCCAAGTTTTGTACATAACATCATGTCTGCTTTTAAATCCACAACTTATTGTACATAAACGCAAATAGATTTATACATATCTTCAAACTTAAGCCATTTTGTACCTGTGCCAGAAAGGTCAGGCTGCTCAGATTGTGAGAAGCGCTTTTCATTAAGCGGAAGAGAAAGAGGGGGAAATGAAATGGAGAACAAATACAGGTGTGTTGACCTGTATCTAATGATGCAGTTTTGCTGCCATATCATTTTAACAGGAAAAAAAAAAAAAAAAAAAAGGAAAAGCAAAAGTGGTCGAAGTAGCAGCAGCGTGGTGCAAGTGACGCTCTTTGCTGCATTAAAAAAAGAAGCAAATTTTACCTTTCAAAATGATTCTTTTGTGATACTGCGATTTTTTTTTTGTTTTTTGTTTTTTTTTTAAATTCTTGTTTGCAGAAAGAAAAAATTGTTTAAAAAAAATTAATAAAAAAAATCATTTGTCTGTTCTTTGTTTGAAAAAAAAAAAGTTGTATAAGGGCACATTTTTTCACAATTTGACAAAAAAAAAAATGTTCAATACCAAAAAAAAAAAAAAATACCCCCAAATCCTTTATTGGTGTGGTGTGTTTGTATATATGTAAAAGTATGTATTTGCCCTTTTCTTTTCATGTTTTTTTTTGTATTTTAAAGAGAATAAAGATATTTCCATTTAAAAAAAAATCGCTGAATTAATTTTTTCTTTTTTCTCGTGTTTGAACTGTTCTTAAAAATAATAATTGTACAAGACATACTATTAAATATGTCAGCCCTGTTAAATTGATTTGGGTAAGGTGTGCTTTTGATGATATCATACATACGTCAAATTAACCCAGTTATGGTGTGTTTTTCACGATGAAAGACTCTTGGAATGGGGAAGGCTTGATTTACACAATGTCAGATTCTCATCAAATTGACCAAAAGGGGGCATGATTTTGCTTGTGCCAGCCTATTGTCATATTGACCGGCAAAGTTGTGATTTTCACGATAACAGTCTTTCCTGTTGACATGGAGAAGGCTTACTTTACACAATGTTAAATTGACCCAAGTGAGGCGTGATTTTGGCTGTGTCAGCCTATCGTTATATTGACCGCGGAAGGTGTGATTTTGATGATAGCAGACTCATGTTGACACAGAAAAGGCTTGCTTTAGACATGGTCAGGTTCTCGTTAAATTGACCCAAGTGAGGCGTGGTTTTGGCTATATCAGCCTATCGTTATATTGATTGGGAAAGGTGTGATTTTGACAATGGCAGCCTTTCTTCACGTTTCCTTGTGTTAGCCCTCATCAAATTGATCTGGGTAATGTGTGATTTTAATAATGTCAGACACAAGTCAAATTGACCTGTGGGTGGAGTACTTTTGACGATGTCATCCTCTTGTTATGTTGGCATAAGTTGTCTTTTTTTACACAATGTAAGTCTCATTAAACTGACGTGCTTTTGAATTTGTCAGCCTTTCCCATAATTCACAGAAAGGAGCCGTGCTTTTTTTTATGTAATGGAATTGAAACTAAGTTCTTTAACAATTCCAAGCCATTATTCATTACACCATTCTCACATCCAAGCTTACGGCACCTAGTATTCCCAAGGGATCACAACTTTGGATACTGATCAGGCTTTTTTTAAAAATCATATCACCCCGAGCAAGGCGGTAACGCCACTGATGCGCAGGGGCCTACGTAAGAGTGAAAAGATTGGAAAAGAGAAAACCGGAAAACAAATCCTAAACAGGGAACAAGGGATGAGCCTCTTCACCTGTTCAATAGACGTGGGCGGAGTGTGAACCGGGCGATAGTTTAGTCTATCTGCTCTAATTTAAAAAAAAATAAAATAAAATAAAAAGAGTGAAAAGATTGGAAAAGAGAAAAACTGGAAACCACATCCTAAACAGGAAACAAGGGATGAGCCTCTTCACCTATTCAATAGACGTGGGCGGAGTGTGAACCGGGCGATAGTTTAGTCTATCTACTCCAATTGAAAAAAAAAAAAAAAAAAAAAAGAAAAGCTTGATGTTGCTTAATTTCAGTGATTGTATGGGAGTCAGTGTTTCAAAGCTATAAGCCTTTTTTCCTAAATTTTAGTAGCTATTTCCTTTGACAGAAGCAGTGGGAATAAGGGGCATAACATTGTGACAATAAAAATGAGTAAATTAGCTTGAATGAACCAATAAACAATCGTTAAATACCGTGTTAAAAAATTCAGATAAAAAGAAAAAGTTGAAAATTACTTATAACAAATACTAACTCTCATCATATTGACCCAGCAAAGGTGACTTTTTTTAATGTCTGTCTTACCTTAGCCTGAACGAAGGAAGGTTTGTTTTTGACGGATGTTAGCCTTTTGTCAAATTGTATTGGGAAATAATGTGGTTTCATTGTTTACTTCTTACTTCCACTCCGATAATTTCTATAATGATCAATATTCAATTTCTCAGGGGAGGTAATTTCACGTTTGTTAAATACTAATCATAGAGTTTGTTTATTCATTAAGAAAAGAAAAAAACAACAACAGAAAAATCTAAATCAAAATCTAAACTTATTTATAAATGGAACTTTCTGTGTGTGTGTGTCTTTGTGTGTGTGTGTGTGTGTGTGTGTGTGTGTATCCGTTACCTATAGACTCCGAAACGGCTGAACCGATTTTCTTGAAAATTTATACAGTTGTACTATAAGCGTCTGCGAGTGTTCTTAGCTAGGTTTAAATATCGATAATCGAAAAAATCAGGTTATAGAAGGAGTGGTCCGATTTTAATCAAATTTGATACACTCATAGACAAAGACATAAACGACATTCAGAAGTTTCAAGGTTGCAGTTCTTACAATAGCGCAGAAAATCGATAATATATATATATATATATAAAAGGCAAGATGTTTATGTGTATGTCTGTTCATCTGCCTGTATGTCTGTATTTTTTTTTTCAGCCCTTTTATTTTAGTTTTTGCTTTGGATTTGGCTCTAAGTAGGTATAATTGTAGTTCTTAGTCTCAGCCATGATACCATTTACTCAGAGGACTTATTTAGCCTTCAAAATTCAGTTTACGACGAAAAAAACTTATTTCATATCGATACCAGGAAATCAAAATTTGACTTACATCCATTCATTTTTCTTTCAGTTTACGGTTTCGCTTTAACTGGAAACAACTATTGCTTTTTAGTATTTCGTGCCAACGTCCAAAGAGTCTGAGCTCCAGGACCATGGATTAGTTTTAAAGCTTTCATTACACCCGAGCAACTCCGGGCTATACTGCTAGTAAAGAAATAATCTTAAAAAAACAAAAAACAACAAAAAAAAAAAACAAGTACACCTGATGCATTACTAATATCTTGATACAAATGTTTAAATTTAACACGCATTAAATTTTAATTTTTTCCTATTTACTTTTTAAATACTAAATTTTCCAATGTCATTTTTAAATGGAAAATTCAATAGGATTATATAGGATCACCTATCGTCCAGTTCCCACTCTTCCACCGTTTATCTCTTCTTTCCTGTTAAAGATTGCGTTTCCAGTCTCTTTCTGTAGTCTATTTCTACAGTATTACTTTTAACGTCTGAATTCTGAAATGGTATTGACTAATTAAATTTTGACAACTTCAAGGCAAGTATTGGCCATTCTCTATCCTGTGTAGCCTTGGCGAAGCATCAAGTATTCAGCTATTTGACAAGATTATGAATTTCGCTATAAACTGCGCTAGGGTTCCAAATGCACAGGGAATACTGGAGGGGTGTAGTGGGTTCTATCTCGGCCAAGGCCACAGGACGACGACGATCCTGTGTAGCCCCCAGAACTTTACTTCTTCCCTCTTCTTAAGCTAACAGAACACCATACAGTAATCCACCTACCTAAAGTGGCTCTTGGGTCTTGTAATAAAAAAAAAATGATAATATAAATTTAATTATTTAGTCTTAAGCTGAATGAATAACAGAACTATTTTAACATTTCAAGTGGCGTATCAAAGATTTTCAAATCTCAAAAGAATGTGACAACTCTTGAAATCTTGAAAGGATGCGATAACGACCTCGAGGTCTGGAAGGGACGTGAGATTGATTTGAAAATCTCGAAAAGATACGAGAACGCCCATGAAATCCCAAACGGATGTGAAATCAATTTTGAAATCTGAAAAGGATGAAATAACGTCTGTGTAATTTGAAAGAGCATGAAAACTATTTTGAATCTCGAATGATTGCGAGAATGACTTTGAAATCTGGAAGGGGCGGTTTTGAGATCTTGAAATGCCGAGACCTGTTTCGAAATATCCAATGCGTGTGAGAAATATCTTGAAATCTTGAACGATTTGATTATGTAGCAATTTGCGGGGTTGGGATAGATTACTTCTGACGCACTCTATTTTATGTTCAGTTTCTTTATCGCCTGTATTAAATTTATTATAACTGGTCCATATTCTCTGTGCTCTACACTTTTGGCCTTGTACCACATCTAAGTTAAAAATCCTTTAGGTCACTTCCACATAGTGTAATGATTAGCAAGTTATCTCGCTAGCTTAATTTTTCTTTTTTCTTTTTTTTTTTTAATCATATCACTCCAAGCAAGGCATTTTACTGCCACTGTTTTGCAGGGGGTTACATAGGAGGAAAGTTACGAGAAAGAGTGACAGGTTATAGGGGATGTCAGGAAGTAGGTAAGAGAAGGATAGGAATATTGATGAGAGCGGAGTGGACGGAGAAAGGAGCATGAGAGAGAGAGAGAGAGAGAGAGAGGATGCAGGTTAGTGAGATAGGAGATGACTATTGACTTTACATTTAAATTCTTGGAGATTGTAGCTGTCGGGTAAGCAAGTAAATGGAGGGGAATTCCACAGGCGGGAAGTGCGAGAAAAGAAGCTGATGGAGTAGAATTAGCGTTTACATTTTATTGGTTTCACAGTTAAAAGGGTGGGACCTAGTTGCTAATCTTGTGGCTCGAGTAAATTCATTTATAGGGGTCACCAGTGAGGTATGTTCATCGGAGCAGAAGCCGTGAAATGATTTGTAGGAGAAACAGGGAATTATTCAATTATGGATGAATAGTGAGTTCGATCCTCACTGTGTGACCCATACTTTAGGCTTTTGTGCCACATCCAAGCTATGCTTAAAAGAATCACAATACGCGGAGGTCTTTGAAATGTTTAGTGTTTGTTTATTTTTTAGTTAGTTTATCCACTAAGACTTAGGATGTTACAGGGAGTGAAAGTGAAAGATAATGAGAAGACTCAGATGAGGTTTGAGGAATGGACAGAAAATGGAATAGCGTCGAAGAAGACAAAAGATGGGGATTGATGTAGTATTTAAATTTTTGAAGATTGTATTTATCAGGGAAGTAAGAAAAAGAAGGGAGTTCCACAGGGCGGAAATGCGAGAAACGAAACTGTTAGAGTAGAAGAGATCTTTGCATTTAACTATTTTAGTAGTAAAACGATAGAACCTAGTTGCCAATCTAGTCAGTCAGTTATTTGCCATACGTGATACACGCTTTGGGCGATCATGTCTCGAAAGAGACATGACTGACTGGGCAGAAGATTATCCG
Organism: Ascarosepion bandense; assembly: GCA_037127315.1. NCBI lineage: Eukaryota > Metazoa > Mollusca > Cephalopoda > Sepiida > Sepiidae > Ascarosepion > Ascarosepion bandense. Next base: position 732,175 of record JBBBDQ010001715.1, on the reverse strand, counting down.
GCAGTAGGTTGCTATTGCTTTCCGTGGTAGACTAGTTGCCAGCCAAGGCTATAGAACCCAATCTGTCTTATTATTTAACCCATAACTGGAGGGAAGAGACGGGCTAATACCTTTCTCAGGGGTATTTGTGCGTAAGTGAAAGCGAGGAATTCAACTGGAATTCGAACTCGGCTCCCCGATTTGTCGTTCCGAGTGGATATTCACTGCACCACATCGCACATCCGGATGCTAAGTATGTTTCCTTTTTGTTTGCATCCTCTCCAAAACCTTGTCGTTGCTCCCGTGTTCGGTCTATGGTATCCTCAGCATCCTTCTGTAGAACCACATGTCTGTTTTTTCGAGTCTCTCCTTCATCTTTGAGAAGATTGTCGAAAATTCGCTACACCACAACGCACATCCCTGCACCACAACGCACTTCTACGCTTAAATTTATGTAGTTAGGGCAGCAGGGGTAAAAAGCTCAGTGTAGCAGTTGCCATGGAAATAGTTGCATAAAAGCTCGGACGTGCTTAAGTCACTGATGCCTCCTCAACAGGTGTTTACTCGTGCAACCAGACTGGCAACTGGGTCCCACCCATTCACAGTCAGGTTAGCCAAATGCAGACGACAATTCTACTCCTGCAGCTTCTTCTCTCGCACTTCCCGCCTGTGGAACTCGCTCCCGTATTCTTGCTTTCCTGACGGCTACAACCTCCAGAAATTTAAATGCAAAGTCAATACTCATCTATTAATCACTGGACTCTAGCTCTCTCCCCACCCCTGTATAACCTCCCCTTTCTCTCCACCTATGTATCTGTCATCGCACCTGCTTTCTATTCTTCCTTTCTAACTAGTTTGTACTCCTCACTCTTTTCTAATTAATCTTTTTACATTTATGTAACCCCCTGCACATCAGTGGCGTTTCCGCCTTGCTCGGGGTGAAATGATTAAAAAAAAAAAAAGACAGAGGCTGGCTTCAATTCTGAATTTTTAAGATCGATTCAAAATATTTGCCGCCACTGCTTTTATTTCACGTCCAGATTACAGTTTCTGTTTTGGAAAGGTATATCTTAAGTTCTACTTCTTGAAACGCTTGTTAGAGGAGGCTGGTTTTCTGTTCAAGATCATTCTTATGCTAACTATGGATGCATATGTCATCAGCATAGTCACCTAATCATCAGTACATTGGCCACGATAGATAAAACAGGAAGGTAAAAAAAAAACGAGTGATCAGAAAGGAGAATTGAGCCAATACTTCTAAAATCCTCTAGAACAGGTGGCATGCCAAGCAATTTCCACAGCCATGTAAATTGTGTAAAACTCAAAGTATATTGCCGATATTGAGCAACTTGCTAAGACCATGCAAGGGCAAGACTCCCATTAATAATAAAAACTTTAAAAAAAAAAAAACAGTTTATTTCTCTTATGAGGTTTACATATTATCATATGTTACGGAAATTAACGAAGATTAACGAAACTGGTTATAAACAACCGACAATTTGAAATGATTTTTTTTAACATTATTTTTGATCGATACTCGTATTTAATTAGATGTTCTGTTTATAATCAAACAGTATTATATATTTATTTCTACTGGCCCGATTATTTACGATAAATTTTTGTTACGAAAATGTGACTTCGTTTAGACTGATCGTCATTCGTGGTCGAGAGGTCTAAGACGCGCCAGATCACTTGGTGGCCTTCCCTATGTGGATAGGGGTCTGCAGGTTCGAATCCTGCCGAATGACAGACAAGTTTGCCAGCCTCTGCAGTAGAACATCAAGGAGGTTGCTAGAGAATTAGAAAGATGATGTCACTTGATCTCCAGTGAGATACACACCAACGATTCTTTTCTTCATGCGCTTGTGATCTTTCAGGACGTAGGCGATCATGGACCTCCACTTACCCCTATTCCTTGTCTGTCTTAACATTTCCCCCCTTGGGATCTCTCCCAAACCCTGCTTTGCCATCCACTCGCGCTACTTTCCCCAGTCTCTCTTTCCCTCTATTTGTCCTGTGAATATTTAATTCTCCAAGTCCTCCTTCCTCATTATGAGTCCTAGAAACTTCACACGTCTCTTCCTGATGCTAAGTATTAGTGAGTCAATTAAGTGCCATACGTGATACACGCTTAGAAAGAGACATGACTGACTGAGCAGAAGATTATCCCTCTCTAGGTTGCCATTGCTTTCTGCAGTAGACTGGTTGCCAGCCAAGGCTATAGAACCAAACCTGTCCTGTTATTTAACCCATAACTGGAGGGAAGAGGCGGATTAATACCTTTCCCAAGTGTATTTGTGTGTAAGTGAATGCGAGGAATTAAAATATTCTTACTATTCTTGAAATAAATTCTGGATTTATAACCATTTAAATATGTTGAGTTTTCCTCTCTATATTTATTTAACCTCTATGTATGTTGCCATTGCTTTCTGCGGTAGACTGGTTGCCAGCCAAGGCTATAGAACGCAATCTGTCCTGTTGTTTAACCCATAACTAGAGGGAAGAGACAGATTAATACTGTTGTGGATCCGGGTGAGGAACCAGACAAAATAATGAACAACAAAACAGATATTTGAGGTAGAAAAAATAGGTTATATTGAACGTAAATTTACAAACTGGAACGCAGATTAGTAATCCAGGAATACGATTAGTAAGGAATATATATATATATATATATATATATATATATATATATATATATATATATATATATATATATAAGTCTTGAAGTGAAGCCGGGTTAAAATAGTATATCCGTGTAATATTATTTTGGCTGAGTGGAGCTCAGAGCTACTATGCCAACTGACGCGGTATTCTCTGTGTAACTTCGGTATCGTTCGGTAACTTACGGATCAGTCCCGCTATCTCTCACGGATCTCTACGGTTCTGACGTATCTCACTATGGCAAGAGTATATGTATACTCAAGTCGAGTCCATTATCATAGAAAAAGGGGAGATCCCACAACAAATACCTTTCCCAAGGTTATTTGCTCGTAAGCGACTGTAAGGAATTCAACTCGAATTCGAACTCGGCTCCCCGATTTGTCGTTCCGAGCCGATATTCACTGCACCACAACGGACATCCGGATGCTAAGTATAAGTTTTCTTTTTGTTTGCATCTTCTCCAGAAACTTGTCGTTGTGTTCGGTCTATGGTATCCTCAGCATCCTTCTGTAGAACCACCTTTTTGTTGCTTCGAGTCTCTCCTTTATCTTTAAGATTGTCGATCATTTGCTGCCATATAAGAGCACAGATATCATATAACAGTCCTGTATTCTTTTCTTTGTTTCCAACGAAATTTTCCTGTCTCTCAATAATCTGCTTAGTGTTTGGAATGCCAATGCGCCTTCGGATCTCCGTGTCACATTTTCCGTCCTCTGTTAGAACACTTCCCAGGTATTTAAATTTCTGCACCAGTGATTACTGACATAAAAAAAAGCTTATGGGAGGGTAATTGGACGAAATATATCTAATGAGTCCCAGACGGAATGTATACTTGTCTATTTGTCAATTTCATTTTTCATACAGTCGACCATTAGGTCATTCTTTACTTCCGGTTCGAGATGCAAACTGTATGTAAACTAGTGCCATCGATTATTGTGACGAACGAATGAAAGCGGGTGGCTGTGAGGATGTTGGAGTGGCGGTCCATACGAATTCAAAGTGGAAAGCTGACATGTTTGTTTTTCTACGGATTTGTTCTCGAAGAGTTTGGATTCAATTAATCCTTCTGATGTTATCACCCACGTCTTGTACTGTTTGGATCGGGGATTTGACTTTTCTGTCATTTTTCCACTCTGTTTTTTTTGCATGAGTTTTTGTTTTTTGTTTTTTCTTTTATGAGTTTTTTTTTCACCTTTTTCCTTTTTTTTATCCATTTTCTTTCTATAATTTTCTTTATTCTATAAAATCCATTCTTTGTCAGTGTCTCACTTTCTCGTATCTTTCTTTCTTTCTTTCTTTCTTTCTTTCTTTCTTTCTTTCAGACATGTGTAATATTCTTTCTTCTTTTCAATCAAGTGTAATTTTTTTCTTTCTTTTTTTTCATTCTTTTGTAAAATCTATTCTTTTTCAGTGTTTTCCTTTCTCCATTCTTTCTTTCATTCAGTCACAGGTAATATTATTTTTCTTTCCTTCTGTCTTTCTAGCTTTCTTTCCGACATCTTAAGTTCCTTCCTACTTTCCTTTCTTTCAGTCATGTGTAATATTCTTTCTTTTGTAAAATCTATTTTTGTTGTCAGTACTTTCCTTTCTATATTCTTTCTTTCTTTCTTTCTTTCTTTCTTTCTTTCTTTCTTTCAGGCATATGTAATTTCCTTCCTTCCTTCTTTTCAGTCACGCGTAATATCCTTCCTTCCTTCCTTCCTTTATTTCAATCACGTGTAATATTCTTTCTTTCTTTCTTTCTTTCTTTCTTTCTTTCAGGCATATGTAATTTCCTTCCTTCCTTCTTTCCTTCTTTTCAGTCACGCGTAATATTCTTTCTTTCTTTCTTTCAAGTAGGTGTAATAGTAGTCATTCCTTCCTTCCTTCCTTTCTTCCTTTATTTCAATCACGTGTAATATTCTTTCTTTCTTTCTTTCTTTCTTTCTTTCTTTCAGGCATATGTAATTTCCTTCCTTCCTTTTTTCCTTCCTTTCAGTGACACGTAATATTCTTTCTTTCTTTCAAGCAGGAGTAATATCCTTCCTTCCTTCCTTCCTTCCTTCCTTCCTTCCTTCCTTTATTTCAATCACGTGTAATATTCTTTCTTTCTTTCTTTCTTTCTTTCTTTCTTTCAAGTAGGTGTAATATTCTTCCTTCCTTCCTTCCTTCCTTCCTTCCTTCCTTCCTTCTTTTACTTCAATCACACGTAATATTCTTTCTTTCTTTCTTTCTTTCTTTCAGGCATATGTAATTCCCTTCCTTCCTTTTTTCCTTCCTTTCAGTGACACGTAATATTCTTTCTTTCTTTCAAGCAGGAGTAATATCCTTCCTTCCTTCCTTCCTTCCTTCCTTCCTTCCTTCCTTCCTTCCTTTATTTCAATCACGTGTAATATTCTTTCTTTCTTTCTTTCTTTCTTTCTTTCTATAAAAATATTTGTTCGTATATGCTATATTTCAGATCATGTTGAATTAAATGATTATGAAAGTTTTAAGTCTTTTCATCATTCCTCCCTCTCTTTCCACACACACACACACACACACACACACACATATATATATGTTTATGTACGTGTTTGATCTCATCCTAAACAAATTCCTATTTAGTGTTTTAACAAATATTGTATTTTGGGATAATTCCTTTCATTGTAATAAAAGATAGAATTAAAAAATTGGTTAGTAGAGATTCCAATCAGGGTTGGGCTTAACACAGATTTATTTTGAGCTTTCTAGGGAAAGGTCCGGTGGAATGTGTAAGTAACGGGTGGAGAAATCGGCATCCTCACCAAGAAAAAAGAAATATGCAAACTGCTATAATAAATATTTGACTGGCACAAGTAGGTTTATCAACCCCTACATTTTCAATAATACAACCTTATATACACGCACAAAAAGTCGTATTGGCCAATGGTAGGCCAAGGAAGTTTGACAAAACTAGTCAGTTGCCTGTTGCGAAAATGATATTATTGAGAGCATGAACAAATCTCCTTCCGTATTTTTCCATTATCTACAACCAGTTCTATTACTCGAGCATAGCAAAGATAAATTAAGTCCTAGGCTTGACATATAGATGGTGTCACTAATAAAAAATCCATATGATTTTTATGAAGTACTAATTTTCAGATGGCACGTGACAAAATTTGGATACAATCGGTTATTAGTTTACAAATTACAATTATTTAAGTGAAGCTACTGTTGCAAATTTTTCAAAACCAATGGAAAAGTCTAAATTCCGTATGTTGATAAAGCATTGCTTTCTGATGGGAAAAATACTGTTCAAGCAAAGCAATGGGTTGATAAGTGTCATTCGGACTCTGCTCCGCCGGTAACAACAGTTAAGAGGTGGAATGCTGACTTTAAACACGGTCGTACAAACACAAATGATGCTGAACGCTCTGGTCGCCCAAAATCAGCAGTTGCTCCGGAAAACACCAAAAACATCCACGCACTCGTTTTGGCCGATCGTAAATTGAAGTTGCGCGAGATAGCAGAGAAGGTGAACATATCAGAAGGCAGCGTAGTCACCATTTAGCCTGAACACAGTCATTCAAAAACAACAACACGTCGATGATCCAGAGCTTTGTTTGCAACTGTTTCAATGCAATAAGAAGTTTTTTGCGTAAATATGTGACAATGGATGAAACATGGATCCACTACTTCACTCCGGAGTCAAAAAGCAGTCAGCTGAGTGGACAGCAGCAGGTGAAAGCCATCCAAAGAGACCAAAGACGCAAACATCAGCAGGCAAGGTTTTGGCCTCCATATTTTGGGATGCGCAAGGTATTTTGTTAATATATTGAGAAAGGAGGAACCATCAATAGCAAATATTATATATAGCATTATTGGTGCGTTTGAAGGAGATAAATCGCAAAAAATATCCACAAATGAAGAAAAAAATGATCTTTCACCAAAACTACGCACCGTGTCACAAGTCGATCACAACGATGGCAAAACTATTAATTGCACATCAAATTGCTTCCGCGTCTACCCTATTTTCTAGAACTACCCCCTCCCCCAGCAACTACTGGCTGTTTGCAGACCTTAAAAGAATGCACCAGGGAAAGAGATTTGGTTCCAGTGAAGAAGTGATATGGGAAACTGAGGCGTATTTTGAGGCCAAATACAAATCGTTCTACAAAAAAAGCATCGAATTGTTAGAGAAGCGTTGGAATCAGTGTATAACCCTAGAAGGAGACTATGTTGATGAATGAAGTCGAATTTTGCCTAAATGTAGTTGTTTTATTAGTTAGGCCCGGGATTTATTGAGTGGTATGTTCCATAGTTCGGACTGTTTTCATCTTTATTACCACACTCACGGCATTTCGGCTGATGTACGCTCCGGATTTCTTCAGGTGATACTTGCTGGATTTTCGAACCGAATCCTTTATTGTTCTAATTCAATGTGCCATGCCTTTGGGTGTCTCAGTCTTTAGTTAATTTTACTTGATAATTATTGTGTAAAAAGATGGCAGACCTTCCTTGCATCAGCGACTCAAACATAGACTCTTCCATTGACTATGAAAGTAGTCACAATCGGGACACAGGGGAGTCGCAGAGAGTGTCGCACTAATCACAATATTTGCTTGTATTGTACGATTAATCCAAGTGATTAAACAGTTCTTTCGCTGATCTTGGGTTCAGCGTTTTTCTCTGGAATATTATTAACCCGAACTATGAATCAATACCAGCATTATTACACATTTATTCCTGTTAATTGTAGAAGTCAAATAACTTACCTTTCAACATGGCTGTCTCCTTTTGTCTCCCTGTAGGAAGGTGAACATTCAAGAGTGTGAGACTCACTTTCCTGATGTTTCCAACTAGCGTCCAGTTGGCAGACAAAAATAAACAGGGTTGTAACTGAATACATGTCCCTATGTGGCCCAAAGACAAATGGTGGGTATTGTGCTGAATATTTATGGAGCTCAATGTACACACTGAAATTATCAGCCAAATTTTCCAATCTTTTCACTCTTTTCTTTTTTTCTTTTTTTCAATTGGAGTAGATTGACTAAACTATCGTCCGGTTCACACTCCACCCATGTCTATTGAACAGGTGAAGAGGCTCATCCCTTGTTTCCTGGTTAGGATGTGGTTTCCGGCTTTCTCTTTTCCAATCTTTTTACTCTTACGTAGCCCCCTGCGCATCAGTGGCGTTATCGCCTTGCTTGGGGTGATATGTTTAAAAAAAAAAATCACTGCTTACGGAATAGTCTTGTCTGTAACAGAATGGAATCTCCCAGGTTATTATTTAAACCGCCTACCAATTTGCACTGGTGGTTTTTTGGTCAGTCAAACCCACCTTATATTCTAGTTAAGTACTGGCTGTTTCTTCCACAAGATTTTTGCATTAATATGGCACAAGCTCAAAGATGAAATGGGAAAAGGCTGGTAAACACTATCCCAACTAATCCTACTCGGGATGCATTTATTCCAAAGATTTCCTTAATCACCACAAGAATCCATCCTTCTTCATTCGATCCAACATCCAACATAATACCACATATTCTCACGGATCCCACTAAAAAACTCATGATGAGTGTGTGTATGTATTTGTTGCAATGTTAAGTAGTTAAAATCTGTTTGTTTCTTAGTATTTCTTACTCTTGAGAATGCAACATCAAACTAGGGGAAATATTTTTTTCGGGAGCTAAATCCAACTTTTTGAATTGCTTGGCCTTGTGATTTGATTATAGTTCGCGCAAATCTGGATTAACTGAAGCCATGGAATATTATATACAGATTTTGAGCAAATGCAAATACCATTAGCCAGTTCCTTCCATTCCTCTCTATTCAAATCTATATGATGAAAACTTTTGTAGAAAGACGACCGAACTTTGCTGCTATAAGGCGTTGGACTCTTCGATTGGCCATAAAAGTAGTCGCAAGCGGGACACAGGGGAGTCGCAAAGAGTGTTGCATTAACGGCGCTATTTTTTCGCCATTATTCTGTAATTGATCTACGTACGTCTCGGAACGAGAAATCGGAGAACCGAGTTCGAATTCCAGTTGAATTTGTTGCGTTCACCTACGCGAAAATACCGTTGGGAAAAGTATGAATCATTCTCTTCTTCCTCCAGCAAGACAGATTGGGTTCCATATCCTTGGTTGACAACCAGTTCACCACAGAAAGATGATATATCCCAGAAAGGGATATATATATATATATATATATATATATATATATATATATATATTAATGCAGGTTTCATTGAATAATATAGACAAGTTCTGTCTATTAATTTTGTGTAGGATCCGTTCATACCGTCTGATATACTTGATGGTGATATCGTTGAAAGACAACAAAAAATCACAGTAATTGTTGATTTTTTATCGGGTCTAAGCTTTCGGCTCACATAAGCCATTATCAAAGAGTAAATATCAACACACAGTAAACCGAGAACATTTGTAATATATATATATATATATATATATATATATATATATATATATATATATTATTCCAAGTAGCTAAGTGGTTTTGGCAAATGTAACCGGGTAGGACTATGTAATCTAGTAAGTAGCCGTAATTGACCGGTACTCGTCGTAGTCGTATGCAGTATGCTTAGACGTAGGCTTATGCAATAGGCTTATGCAATAGGCGTAGTTCTAGGCGTCCCCGCCTTAGACTGTATTTATGGCTGACACCAGTCAATCATATTACTGTGAGGGGGAACCAAAGTGTATGCATATTCATTACATCAACAGAAATGGCAACCTACTGCGAGAAAATCTTCTGCCTAGTCAGTCATGGATCGAAAGAGACATGATCGCCCAAAGGGTGTATCACGTATAGCACTGACTGACAGCTCTTTCACGTATAGCACTGACTGACAGCTCTTTCACTCTTGTGTCCCAGTGTTTTCTTTTGGAATATTATTAACTCAGACTACACGTTGATACGAGTTTTATAGCAACAACTCTCCAAGATTTTGATCTCTCTGCTGGGGCCAGGCATTGAATTCACGACTCCTTGGGTCAAGTCACACTTGCATTAATCAACCAACGTCTTTATCTACTGGGTTATGTTTAGAGTACATGAAAAGTTCGGTTCGAAATTCCAATAGATATCAGCTGAAGAAGGCCGAAGCGTACAACGGCTGAAACGTGAATGTGGCAATAAAGATGAGCACAACAGTGCAAACAATGTAAATAGTTACAATATCTCACTGAAGATATGTAGCAAAGATCGCCTTATTTATTAAAAAAAGAATATATTCATTCGAGTTGTTTTTTGTTTATTTATGATAAATTACCGACAAGCTAATGACATTCATTGGCTGGTATTTTGAGTTATAGCAGTTTATTAAAAGATTGGTACCACCCTCTGGACTTCGGAGAACTGCTAAAAACAAACTGAAGGTTGCGTATCTTTTTCAAAATTAATAGATAACTTCGGGCTAAATGAAATATTTCTATTGGAGGGGACATTTCATCACTGTCAACTTAACACCAACCAACCAGTGTTGACTGTCACAGTGTGCACACCTCTTTCTTTCTTTCTTTCTTTCTTGCAACTGTAATCTTCTCTCTTTATTTTTTTCAGTCTCGCTTAATATTCTTTCTTTCTTTCTTTCTTTCTTTTTTAAGGCGTAATCCTCTCTTTTGTAAAATCAATTCTTTTTCAGTGTTCTTTCTTTCTTTCTTTCTTTCTTTCTTTCATCTTTTTTAAGGCGTAATCCTCTATTTTGTAAAATCAATTCTTTTTCAGTGTTCTTTCTTTCTTTCTTTCTTTCTTTCTTTCTTTCATCTTTTTTAAGGCGTAATCCTCTATTTTGTAAAATCAATTCTTTTTCAGTGTTCTTTCTTTCTTTCTTTCTTTCTTTCTTTTTTCTTTTTTAAGGCGTAATCCTCTATTTTGTAAAATCAATTCTTTTTCAGTGTTCTTTCTTTCTTTCTTTCTTTCTTTCTTTCTTTCATCTTTTTTAAGGCGTAATCCTCTATTTTGTAAAATCAATTCTTTTTCAGTGTTCTTTCTTTCTTTCTTTCTTTCTTTCAGTCACGTGTAATTTCCTTCCTTCCTTTCAGTCGCGCGTAATATCTTTCATATTTCTTTCTTTCTTTCTTAGATTGGCTTTGAGTCATGAAGATTTTAAAAGTTTGGCTATCTTAGTGATTTATCAGTTACAACAACCTATTTTGCTAACTGGTGTTTAATTTTCAAACTTTTCATCTCACAAAAAATGGAAACTCTTTGTCAAAGAAAAAAAAAAAGAAAGATTTGCACACAAAGGCCATTTATTTGTATTTGATTAGTTTAGTAAAAGAGACAGCAATATAAACTTTTAGTGTTGCAACCCAGGTTCTAGGGCAAAGCAAGAATTCATATGAAGTAAACAAGGATTCTCACAATTCATGAGCAGCTAATGTAGAAGTGGCTAAAGTGCACACAGCCTTGAAATGTCATACTAAAGACACTGTAAATAAAGTCATGTATTAAAAATGATCCTTCATAAATTACTTTTATTTGGTTTTAAAAAGTTATATTTTTAAAATGATGCTCAAGGAAGTAAACAAGGCAGATGAAAAGATTCCATAGATGGTTTCTTCTTTTTCTAAACGATCGAACAAACTGAATATTTGAGGGGAATTGTATACAATTTTCAGTAATTTGTTAACATTAAAAAGAAAGTCATGTATTAAAAAATAATTCTTAATAAATTACTTTTATTTGGTTTTAAAAAGTTATATTTTTAAAATGATGCTCAAGGAAGTAAACATGGCAGATGAAAAGATTCCATAGATGGTTTCTTCTTTTTCTAAACGATCGAACAAACTGAATATTTGAGGGGAATTGTATACAATTTTCAGTAATTTGTTAACATTAAAAAGAAAGTCATGTATTAAAAAATAATTCTTAATAAATTACTTTTATTTGGTTTTAAAAAGTTATATTTTTAAAATGATGCTCAAGGAAGTAAACATGGCAGATGAAAAGATTCCATAGATGGTTTCTTCTTTTTCTAAACGATCGAACAAACTGAATATTTGAGGGGAATTGTATACAATTTTCAGTAATTTGTTAACATTAAAAAGAAAGTCATGTATTAAAAAATAATTCTTAATAAATTACTTTTATTTGGTTTTAAAAAGTCCACAAAAAGATTTCATAGTTTACATGTCATTGAGTCGGCAATGTCGTGTCAGCGGCGTTGAGTTGGCGGTGATGAGTCGTTTTGCAACCCTTCCTCTAGCTTTTTGAGCACCTCGGCGTGGTGTAATAGTTAGCAAGCTTGTACTTGTTACAAATGAGTAGTGAGTTCGATCCTCACTAGGTAACTCATACTTTCGGCCTTGTGCCACATCTAAGCGGTGCTTAGAATATTAGGGCACCTCGACGTGGTGCAATGGTTAGCAAGTTTGTCTCGCTATGAAGCTATTACGACTGATTAGTGAGTTCAATCCTCAATGGGTACCCCATACCCAGGGAAGCTAGCAAATCTCCGTTACAGATGCCTGCTCAGATATATTTGTGTTTGCTCAAGACCAACAGAGACTTCTTCTTCTTCTTCTTCTTCTTCTTCTTCTTCTTCTTCTTCTTCTTCTTCTTCTTCTTCTATGTGCCCTGTCTCTTCAGGACTTAGGCGATCATGGTTCTCCACGTCTCCCTATCCCTTGTGGCTCTTAGTATGTTTGCTCCTGTTACTCCTGCCAACCCCTTTCCGTCATCCACCTGATCAGGCCCTGCAAATATGTTATCCGCTGTCTTCCTCTGTCTCTCTTTCCTTCTATCTGGCCAGTCAGTATCAGGTTCTCCAAGCTCTCCTTCCTCATTGCGTGTCCCAGGAACTTCAGTTGTTTCTTCTTGATGCTCAGTATTAATTTCCTTTTTGTTGCCATTCTTTCCAATACCTCATCGTTGCTTGCATGCTCAGTCCACGATATCCGCAGCATCCTTCTGTAGAACCACATTTCCGCTGCTTCAAGTTTTGTCCTCATTTTCGATGATATTGTCCAGCATTCACTGCCGTATTGAAGAACTGACATCACATAGCAACCCAGCACTCTTTTCTTTCAACAGAGACGACCTGTTTTTTTTACTGCAACTATGCTGAGCGGATGTTAGTTACAGATTCTCTCTGTGTGTGTGTGTGTGTGTGTGTGTGAGAGAGAGAGAGAGAGAGAGAGTTGGGGCGCTCTCCACCTTTCCACGGAAATGGACTAGTCGAATCACTATATAAAATAATAGTGATTATACCTCGAGGAAGGAAGTCGAGGAAGGAAGTCGAGTGAGCGAGTCAGTCGGTTATTTCCGGTATTGCACCGGAAGTGTTCTACTAGTCAATCTATCACGTCTCTACGACGATACTGTATAATAATTACCTTGTTCTGTATTCTACTAATCCTCACCTCTTGTAAATACTTCTCTTTCCTGTCAATGCACCTACTTTTTACGTTGTTTTGTATTATTTCACATAATTGTGTTACCCGACGTAACAGTGGCGACGAGGAATTCGAACACACACGGAGGAAACAAGGAAAAATTAAGATTAGTTCGTCACAACGTAACACACACACACACACACAAACACACAGACAGAGAGAGAGAGAGAGAGAGAGAGAGAGAGAGAGATCATAATCTGGCTTGATCAACATTATCACCAAGGTTCCATAAAGCTCGCAATGACTTGACGAATACCTAATACAACCATCAAACGGTTTCCGAACAGTTCAGCCTACCCAGTTTGCTAAGCCAGTTAGTTCACTGTGTCGTGCGAGATAATTTTTCTGCAGTAGAGTGGTTGCCAGCCAAGGCTATAGAACCCAATTTGTCTTATCATTTAACCAATAAATAAAAGGAAGAAACGGATTAATACTTTTCCCAAGGGTATTTGCGCGTAAGTGGATGTAAAGAATTCAACTGGAATTCGAACTCGGCTCACCGATTTGTCGTTCCGAGCCGATATCTAATGCACAATCTTATCCATGTTTCGAATATTGCTGCTACATATGATCTGGCTTACGGCCATATTACGTTGAATACACCGGTTCTCGCTCGATCACCGAAGTTAAGCAACGTTGAGCCTGATCAATACTTAGATGGGTGACCGCTTGGGATTACCAGGTGCTGTAAGCGTATAGTGACGGATGTACCCTGTGGTGCAGTGGATATCGGCTCGGAAAGAGAAATCGGTGAGCCGAGTTTGAATTCCAGTTGAATACCCTGCATTCACTTAAGCACTGGTACCCCTGGGAAAGGTATTAATCCGTCCCTTCCCTCCAGTTATGGGTTAAATAACAGGGTAGGACTTGGGGACCCTGCTCTTAAAAACAAATCCCAATGAATCTTGATACTCGAACAGAAAAAAGTATTACTAGACACAAAACTTATATAAAAACAACGATAAAATTGTTGAAAGAAAAAAAAGTATTGACAGCAATAATTAAATAAAAATTTAGTTAGCAATAAATGACCCGCCGAGTTTGATATGCCATAAAAACAAAACAACCAACCAACAACATATGATCTAGTTATCCTGCTATTTATCTAGATATCCTTGATAAAACCCAAAGAAGAATCAGCAATATTATTGGTCCTGATCTGGCAACTCGGCTTCAGTCACTTTTCCACTGCTGTAAAGTTGCTTCCCTGTGAATTTTCTAGAAATATTTTCATGGTAATTGTTATGTTTGCTTCCGTTCACTTGCTTTCCTGATAGCTACAATGTTGTGGTGCAGTGGATAGCGGCTCGGAACGAGAAATCGGGGAGCCGAGTTCGAATTCCAGTTGAATTCATTGCATTCACTTACGCGCAAATACCCTTGGGAAATGTATTAATCTGTCTCTTCCTTCCAGTTATGGGTTAAATAACAGAACAGATTGGGTTCTATAGCTTTGGCAGGCAACTAATCTACCGCAGAAAGCAATGGCAACCTACTGTGGGATAATCTTCTCCCCAGTTAGTCATGTCTCGAAAGAGACATGATCGGCCAAGCGTGTTTCACGTATGGCACTTAACTGACTGACAATCTCCAAAAGTTTAAATGTAACTTCAATTGCCATCGTTTATCTACGTGATTCCCATCTATCTCTTATTCAGCCTTTGACATCCCCAGTGCCTTGTTTTTCTCTCAATGTAATCCCTTGTGCACCAGTAACGGTCCTGCCTTGCCTAAGGAGAAATGATTATAAAATAAACGAAATAGATGAGCTCTTCGTTATGGTATCTAGACTTTTTTGAATTAAGACTGGCGACGATGTATCATCAGTTAACAGTTGTGGTGATACCGAGCAAAAGGGATGGACCGGAAGTTTGCGCTTTCATGACCAAAAAGAAAATGACCAAAAGTCGTCCGTGCGCCGCCGGCTCCTCGCAGATGTTCCAGTTGAAAACTAAAAATTAATTAAATATTAAATTTCCAGTTCGCGAGCCTACGCGAATTTTATTTATCAGCCAATGGGAAGCCCAGAATCAAATTTTTTGGTTCTCAATTGGAGTAGATAGACTTAACTATCGCCCGGTTCACACTCCATCCACGTCTATTGAACAGGTGAAAAGGCTCATCCCTTGTTTTCTGTTTAGGACGTGGTTCCCGGCTTTCTTTTCTTTTTTTCCCCAATCTTCTTTCACTTTTTTCTTTTCTCTTTTTTTTTTGTTTTCAATTGGAGTAGATAGACTTAACTATCGCCCGGTTCACACTCCACCCACGTCTTTTGAACAGGTGAAGAGGCTCATCCCTTGTTTCCTGTTTAGGATGTGGTTCCCGGCTTTCTTTTTTTCCTATCATTCTACTCTTAAGTAGCCCCATGCGCATCAGTGGCGTCACCGCCTTGCTTGGGGTGATATGATTAAAAAAAAAAATACAAGTGTGAAATCCCAAGTGATCTGCTGTGATGCAAAATGAAGATATAAAAAGCGGATACAGAAAGCTTCGACAAGCAGACCGACTCGAGGAGAAGAGAGTAATTAGTATCTCCCTTGACCTAAGTCAAGCGGCTACTATGCTTGCCTCCCTTCGCCTCTCTTTCCTTCTTCCCTGCCTCAAAAACTACTTACTTACCTAAGGAGCGAATACATCAAAGACATTCCTTACTTACACGCTCCTGCATTTCTAAGCATTAATTCTCTTTCAGCAGTTTATTGCCATGAACATTTTAACCTCCGTTGGACCTATAATTCATGTATTACTTGAATGGTAAAAACATTAATTGGTAAGTGTATATATAAAATGTTATTTTTCAACTCAATTTGCTTTTCTTGGTTTATAACCTTTCCTTATGACTTATAGTGGGCTATCTACAACGAGGCCAAATTCTGTTAATCTGCAACAGTATACAACTACCCTTCACTAGAACGGACTCTCCATTACTAACAGAAAAAGAATAGATAAGCACCCACTATACAGTCGAGTTGGCTTGATGTAGCCGTAAATTCTATGCTAACAGTTTCTTTTTCCTCGAACTTCTCGCTTGTGGAACTCCATTCCGTCGCCATGCTTTCCAGCCAACTTTAATTTTCAAACATTTAAATGCGACATCATTCACCATCCACTGTCCTTCTGATCACTCTTTTTCTTCTCGGTCATTAGTAATGTTTTTTAATTATTTCACACCCGGCAACCACTTGTGTCTTAGTGGCTTAACTGCCTTGATTGGGGTGAACTCGATTAAAAGAACCAAAAATATGATTTTCAGGTTCTTTCCAAAGATGCTTCATGACGGGATAGCCACACTGGACTGATAGCACCAAGACGCCATCTTGACAACTCGAACATTTTGAGATTCGAATCCGGTATTTTGGTCGTAAATCGAACGTTCTACCCACTCGGCTACGCGCTATACGCAGTGAAAGTAGGATCGATGATTAAATATGTAAACTAATACCATCGTCTATTGTGGCAAACGAATGGAAGTGAGTGGCTGTGACGAAGGCGGGGGTTTCAATCGAATTCAAAGCGGAAAGCCGACATGTTTGTTTTTCGATGGATTTGCTCTTGAAGAGTTTAAAGTAAATTAATCCTTCCGTTATCGCCACCCACGTATCGTACTGTTCGAATCGGGAATTTGCGTTTTCTGTCTTTTCCCCCAACCCCATGGTTTCACTCCAGGTATTTTGTCTCGCTTGAGTTTTTACGTTTGTTCATTTCTCTATTTTATGGTTTCCTTTTTTTTTTTACTTTCTTTTTTTGTTTGTGCACTTTGTTTTTTTTCTTTGTTTGTTTCTTTTACTAACGCTTAATATTCTTTCTTTTTTTCAAGTGTTGTATTCTTCTTTCTTTATTTCACTCGCGCATAATATTCCTCCCCTCTTTCTTTCTTTCTTTCTTTCTTTCTTTCTTTCTTTCTCCCGTTGTATTTTTCTTTCATTTTTCTTCTTTCTTTCAGTCATTTTTTATTTTTTTATTAACTCACGCGAAATATTCTTTCTTTCTTTCTTTCTTTCTTTCTTTCTTTCTTTCTTTCTTTCTTTCAGTCATGCTTATTTGTTTGATATTTTTAACTCACGCGAAAAGTTTTTTCTTTCTTTTTTTACTTTCTTTATTCTTTCTTTCTTTCAGTCACATATAATATTCCTTCATTCTTTTTTCATTCACCTGTTGTACTCCTTGTTTCTTTTTCTGTCTTTCAATCATACTTATTTTTTATTTCTTTAACTCACGCGAAATATTCTTTCTTTCTTTCAGTCATGCATAATATTCTTCCTTTCTTTTTTCATTCACCTATTTTCTTTCTTTCAGTCATGCTTGTGTTTTATTTCTCAAACTCACGCGAAATATTCTTTGTTTGTCTGTCTCACTCACGCGTAATATTTCTTTCTTTCTTTCTTTCTTTCTTTCAGTCAATCAGTCAGGCGTTCAGTTATTGCCAACCTCACTCCGTATTGCTTGAATCGGTATTTTAATTTTCGCATTTTTTATATATTATTTCCTCCTTCATGTCTGTCGTACCACCACCTCTTTGAGGATACGCTTCACGTATCGCTTATCTGAACAATGTGCCATAAAGAGTCACTTAACCACTCACACTTTACAACAACCCATAAGAAAGATTTCGGTTGATAACACTAACATCTTATATAGGTTCCATTACCGGAGACATCTCGCTGTGAGAGAGGTCCATTACACAAAACATCTGACATCTATTTTAAATCTCACAACGGAAATTGTATATTGAAATTTTTTTTTTAATAGAATTCCAACTCTCAACTCCTGCAGTTCGGAAGAAACCTTGAAGCTATAGGGAGATGGTTAATGTTTATTTATTCGGCTTGTGACATACACAACCAAACTCCCTACAGCTTAGGATTTTATTCGTTATCATCATCAGAATGTTTTTATCAGGTTGGTATGTTTGGATTTGTGTAGAATAGTGTGGAAGTGTGGAAGAATAAAAATATACATTTTGCATGTTGAAATAGAAATTTATTGATAGAAGGATAGCATGAATTGTTCAATGAGAAAGTTAAGGGTATCAAGAGTTGTAGAATTGTTCGTAGTAGTAATTTGTTGGAAAGCGTTTATATGTATGCATGTATGTAAGAACGTTTGCTTTGTAGGAATGTCTTTGAATGGAGAAGAAGAAGTAAAAGGAATCAGCACACGAGAAAGGAGAAAGAGGACAATATGCGACGCGACCTTATGTCAGGGTCGACTTGAAGTTTCTCTCGTTACGTTTTCGTTGTGTCTGTCTCTCGCTGCTCCCATCTGACTGTCTGGCTCACGCTAACCAAAGCATTTTATAGTTATTTAAAGTTTTCGCACTGAATGGCTAATCTTTTTTTAATCTCGCAAATCGCTTCCATTGGTCAAAAATCAATTCAACATCTACTCACGAAATCCGGTTTCGACTTTTTTCTCTAAGCACGAGGTTAATCCTTTTTCTATGCTGCAAATTTTGGATTTCACACGTCATTGTGATTTTTTGTAAAAGTGAAGACGAAGGTTGCTTTTAATTCTTAATTTCCTATCCAACACAACCTACTACTATTTAAACACAATTAAAACTACATCTTAAGCAGACAAATATGAAAATGAATTAAGAACACTTAACAAAAATAATCCTTTGAAAATAGCTAAAGAAGTGTTCGAAAGAGCTTGGAACGATAAATACTACGGACAATTTTTAACCTTCCTTACTAAAAAAAAAAAAAAGAATATTAGAAAAAAGCATAAAATTTTCTTTGCCGATCAGATTCAACGAAACATGTTTTTAAAAAATGTTGTTATCTAAACTTATTTATGAATGGAACTTTGTCTCTGTGTGTGTGTATGTGTGTGTGTGTCCGTTACCTATAGACACCGAAACGGCTGAACCGATTTTCTTGAAAATTTACACAGTTGTACTATAAGCGTCTGCGAGTGTTCTTAGCTAGGTTTTGTGTCGAGGTACCCCCGATAAATATCGAAAATTGATAATCGAAAAAATCGGGTTATAGAAGGAGTGGTCCGATTTTAATCAAATTTGATACACTCATAGACAAAGACATAAGAAACGATATTCAGAAGTTTCAAGGTTGCAGTTCTTACAATGGTGCAGAAAACACCCGAGCAACGCCGGGCTATACTGCTAGTCCAAGTATAAGTACATGCATACATATTCAAACTAAAATAAATAAAATTTAATTGTAGACATACTATTATAATTATCTTATAATTAGCACACTAATACTTAAGATAACACCAAATTAAAAAAGAAAAATGAAATAATGGGCAAGTGAAGACATATATAATTATTTACCTAATCATTGAGTCATTAATAATAGTAATAATAATAATTTATAAGAACAAAAAAAAATGAAATACACCTACATTTTTCAAACTTAAGAAAACCTTAGGACGCTCAAGAATTGCGAAGAGCAGTGACTGCCTGTTAAACCGAATGCCAGATTTCTACATTTGTCACTCACATTAAAGTTGAAAGAAATTAAAAGGTACAATTGTTATACTGCGAAATCATTCGTGGTCGAACGGTTTAAGACGCATCAGATCAATTGATGGCTTCCCCTGTGTTGTTAGATGTCATAGGTTCGAATCCTGCCGAATGACACATATATTCTTAACAAAAAATTCTCTAGAATATTCAAGCCGCTAGATACATATACATATACTGTTTAATTTAAAACAGAGTATCTACACAAATACGAGTAACTATTAAAAAGTATGTCCAAACAAATAAATTAAATTATGTCGGTTGTTAATCCATTTCGTAAATCTCCGGAACTTTCGGTAACATTGTCTGTTTACATTTGTTTACATTAAGATACGCTTTCAGAGCAGAGATGAATATCACAAGAAATCGGGAATTATTGTTTATAAGGCTTGATTCGGCTTCATTTACACTGTGTAATCATTCGTGGTTGAATGTTCTAAGACGTGTTAGATTAATTGATAGCTTCCCCCGTGTTCGGATAATGCAATTTTTCTTAACATAAGTATTTAAAAAATATTCAGTAAATATATATAAGTATACTGTTTAATTTAAAACAGAGTCCCTACTCAAATACGAATATCTATTAAAAGTAATGTTGAAACAAATAAATTAAAATATATATCGGTTGTTAATCTATTTCGTAAATCTCCGGAACTTTCCGTTATATATTTTTACGCTCTCACACCCTGATTGAGCACTCTGGAAGAATGGTAGACTTTGAAAAACAGTAGCTACTCTATCATCTACGCATCGTTCATTAGCAATGAATTAGAGCACTCTCAGCTATTGGGCGTGTATAATGATAATATACACGCTAAAAAGTCTGCCTTCTTCTACTGAGCGCCCATAGCTCAGAGATAGAATCGCCGATTGACGCCAATTCGTTTTATTTTGAACGCACGACAGGAATTTTAAAACGCATAGCAGGAAGTTTAAAATGCCAGAAGGAGTTCGTCAAGACTAGTAGAATAGCATTGTACATACTTTCATCCGGATTTGTACGAACCCAGAATGTATTTTCAGGTGTGTGCACATCAGGACATTATTTCGGACCTTTCATTTAGTAATCTTTCTTGTTCTGGAAATTATACTAAAGCCAACTTTTCTTCTTGGAACAATCTGCAGACATCACCACCACTGCAAATAATAACAAGGGAAAAGAAACAAGGGAAGGATAGGATGAGGGGGAAAGGGGAAGAAAAGGGAAAAAAGGAAAAAAGAGAAAAAGTTGGTTAGTATGTATTCTTTGGGGCCAAATCAGAAAATGAATCTCCATTCTGATTAGCCACAAGAAACACCCACATACATACACAGCAAACCAAAGGTTTTGTCATTTAAATGTAAATCAACTGCGCAACTAACATCAACATTGCCTGATGATGGGAATCTATCTCGAAACATAGAAATTTCCGTGTCGCAATGTACAATTGATACATAAGTATATAATTATATTTATATATATATATGTGTGTGTGTGTGTGTGTGTGTGTGTGTGTGTAATTGATTGTTTTTTTATTGCCTACTAACTCTTTACTTTTTATTTAAAGCCAGGAAATATATTTAGATTGTAATTTTTTTTTATGTAGTAATTATTTACTGATACAAGTGACTGACGCTAATTCCATCAATGAGTGGGAATTAAAAGAAAAAAATGACAAAAATCCTGTTATCTTGAGTATATTAAACAACTGCTCTTTTATCCAATTTGATATCGAGGAATACTATCCATCGATATCAAAAGAACTATTTGTTACAGTCCTGGAATTCGCCACTCTTTACTCAGATATAACGGAGGAGGAGAAAATAATAATAATGAATGCAAAAACATCTGTGCTCATTCATAAAGAAGAACAGTGGAAAAAATTAATTCCAACGAGAACAATTTTGATATCACCATGGGATCTAGAAAAAATTATAAAAAACCACAATAATAATATTTTTTAAAAATTCAACAAAATCAATAAAAACAACCGGACAACAGAAAATAACAATTTAGACAAGAAAAAATGTAATTGTAAAAACCCCATAGGCTGTCCATTAGAAAACAGGTGCTTAACGGAATCAATAATCTATCAATGCGAAATATCCTAAAAGGAAAACCCAAATAATATAAAAATTTATATAGGGAGTACTAAAAACACTTTAAAGCAGCGTATTTATCAACACACCTCTTCATTTAATAATAATAAATACAAAAATAGAACATCCTTATGAAAATATCATTGGTACCTAAAGGAAAAAAAAAAAACAACAAAAAAAAAAAAAACACCCACAAAGTGGAAAATTCTAAAAGAAGCTAAAACATGTAAGTCTTGAAATGAACCATGTTCATTATGTTTATACGTAAAACTATTTATTATTAAATCCCTTAAGAATAAAAATTTATTAAATAAACGCAACGAAATGTCATATATAGACATTGTAAATTATTCACATTAGAAAATGGATAAAATCTAAATGAAATAACATGCATATAACCAACAAGTACATAAGAAAAATAATCACTGACGGACTATATAAAAATAAATTGGGACATAGAATTATTTCTTTAAAATAAATCTTTCTTTTTATATAAAATCTTTACAACAAATAAATAGATAGACCAAAGAATTATATTTTAGGTTTTAAAAAATCTTTCCTTAAAACAAAACAAAACAAACAAACAAACTTTACAACAAATAAATAAATAGACTAAGAATGATAAGTAAGTAAAAAAATATAGAATTGGTACTCAATGAGAATATCACATCAAAAGTAATAAAACTGAAGGGAAAGAAGGGAAAATGATAAGATCAGGCTAAAGGCAGATTAACATTAAGGAGGGAAAAGAAACAAGGGAAGGGTAGGATGAAGGAGGAAAAAAAGGGGGGGGGACGGAAAAAAGAGAAAAAGTTGGTTAGTATGTATTCTTTGGGGCCAAATCAGAAAATGAATCTCCATTCTGATTAGCCACAAGAAACACCCACATACATACACAGCAAACCAAAGGTTTTGTCATTTAAAATGTAAATCATCTGCACAACCAACATTGCCTGATGATGGGAACCTATCTCGAAACATAGAAATTTCCGTGTCGCAATGTACAATTGATACATAACTATATATATATATATATATATATATATATATATATATATATATATATATATAAAAAATACAAAAGAAAACTCCAGATACATAAATATGTCTCAGGGTCCACGTTCAACATATTTATGTATCTGGTATCTGGAGTTTTCTTTTGTATTATATATATATATATATATATTTTGTATTTTATATATATATATATATATAAAATACAAAAGAAAACTCCAGATACATAAATATGTTGAACGTGAACCCTGAGACACCTGTGGAGTTTAAAAAGAAAAACAAAGCAAAACATTTTTTTTCTTTTTACAAATAAAACTACTTTTCGTTGGGTATTGTTCTGCAAATTCTTAATAATAAAAAAATGAATCTGTCATTTTTCCCACCTATCCCCTGACTCGTTCTTTTGTAAAAACGCACCTCACAAAAGCAACAGGACTCGCTACGCTTTGCCACTCCAATGCCAGAGTTGATTTCAGTGCGTTATAAAAAAAGAGACCGCTCGCCGTCGAAATGATCACATTGCAAGTGTCTTCCTAGAATTCGACAAGTCAAAATGCTGTCTGCCATTTGCTGTCTTTTAGTCTTGCCACTGGCATGGGCCAATTTTGGTGGTAAGTAGCAAATCTCTTAAGAATTTAATCTGTAGCCATCTGGTGTCAGTTTAACCAACGTTTCTCAACC
Source organism: Ascarosepion bandense (assembly GCA_037127315.1). Lineage (NCBI taxonomy): Eukaryota > Metazoa > Mollusca > Cephalopoda > Sepiida > Sepiidae > Ascarosepion > Ascarosepion bandense. The sequence continues at coordinate 708,909 of JBBBDQ010001715.1, read as the reverse complement.
GGTGCGCCCTGAGAGGTCGTTAGATGTGACCCAGGTCAACAAAAGAGTAATTTATTAATTATTTTTATATTAAAAACATTTTTATTTTTTAACTCTAGAACATTAACCATGCCTATATATTCAGTCAGTTGAGTGCCATACGTGATACATGCTTGGGCGATCATGTCTCGAAAGAGACATGACTGACTGGGCAGATTATCCCGCAGTAGGTTGCCATTGCTTTCTGCGGTAGACTGGTTGCCGACCAAGGCTATAGAACCCAATCTGTCCTGTTATTTAACCCATAACTGGAAGGACTAGGCGGATTAATACCTTTCCCAAGGGTATTTGCGCGTAAGTGAATTCAATGAATTCAGCTGGGATTCGAACTCGGCTCCCCGATTTCTCGTTCCGAGCCGATATCCAATGCACCACAACGCACATATCCAGCGCAAATTTTCCTATTTTTTTTACCATTTTTATTACTTGATTTTCTTACCTAAATTATATGTGTTTCAGTTCCTATTAGTGTTAACTCGAAGTATGAAGTGTCTGCAAGTAAAATATTTCAAATAAAGATACCGGCCATAATTATTAGGTCACCTCAGTGTTTTAAAAAATGATGTATTTCATATTATATTTTAGTATTGCCAAGTGAATAATTGTAAATGAAAACAGAATGGTTCTAATAAAAACTCTACCACTTACATATGCGAGGTAATGACTTAAAAGCAATCATTATGTGCCTTTCGAAAAGAAAATATCATAAATCTTTTTAAATGAAAACTATACCTTAAACTTTTTTAGGGATGATAAACCAAAATTTCATATTTTCAAATTTCAATTTTTCCTTATTGAAATTTAAAGTGCGCCCCAGAGTTTTAGTTATTCTACGAGTAGGCCCCTGAAGTAAGAAGGTTCGAGAAAAAATAAAAAACAAAACAAAAAAACAAAAACAACAAAAACAAAAACTCGTTTAAACTGTTCACTTCTATTTTTCCAGCTTATTTAAACTATAATTATGAATTATAATTTTAAAAAGTGACATTTTCATTGAAATATGTTGAAAGATTTCCAAGATTTCAACTGAAAGCAAGAAAATATGAACTTTGAAGAAATGCTTTTAATGTGAAAAAAAAAAAAAGAAAGAAAAAAAAAATGAAAAAGATGGCGTCAATCTAAAGTGTCCTCAGGGAGATACATAGTTTAAATAGAAACGTTCTCTTTGTCGTATATTGTAAGTACAATATACGGTAAAAAGAAGGCGTCATTTTAAAGTGCAGTCATGGAGGTATAGTTGAAGCCTTATTCTCTACTCTACAGCATCTTTCTCACAGGCGTAGCATTGCAAAATCTGTTTGCTACTTCCCTGTTTATTTCTAGATTAAATATTTAGGTGAGCTTCAGCTGAGTTCTGTCATTTCAGAAATGCTGGATATCGGCTCGGAACGAGAAATCGGGGAGCCGAGTTCGAATTCAACCTGAATTCATTGCATTCACTTACGCGCAAATATCCTTGGGAAAGGTATTAATCCGCCTATTCCTTCCAGTTATGGGTTAAATAACAGGACAGATTGGGTTCTATAGCCTTTGTCGGCAACCAGTCTACCGCAGAAAGCAATGGCAACCTACTGCGGGATAATCTGCCCAGTCAGTCATGTCTCTTTCGAGACATGATCGCCCAAGCGTGTATCACGTATGGCACTCAACTGACTGACTAGGACATGCCATAATACTTCCACTCGGTAAAATCATCCTTATTTCCTTCGTGTTACAAATTTAAAAAGGAAGTTTCACCCACACAGCTTTTTACCAAGAATTGCCTCTTTGTGAGACAGACCCCCCATGCGAACGCTTCAATGGATATTTTAATCTTGATCGCATAAATAAAACTGAACCCCACCGCGTCATTTTCCTTATGTACTACTACTACTATTTTTTTAAGGCCCATCACTCCCAGTAGAGCATAGGCCATCGGGGACCCCTCACCTCTGTTAATTGAATGTCTTGTTTCGTTTTTGCTGATGATTCTGTCACGTGTCTTTTTAACAGATAGGGGTGTTAACCCTACGCAAACCCAGTTTTTACTCCAGCTGAGATGGTGAATATTTGCCTGACCTCTACCCTTCGACCTGTCCAGCTTGCGTGGCCCTACCAAGAACTTGCGCTCCTGCTGGCATAGCTCTCTTGCCCACAGAGAAACTCAAGCCATCATACCATGACAAGGGGTGGACAGCGTGACGGACTACCGCCACTAGTATTATTAATAATAAGTAGCAGTTTTAATCCGGGAAAATTTTACCGTTTTCCTATTTTAAGTTAATGAATCTTCTTAGCTTAATTCTATCGAAAATGAGGACAAAACTTGAAGCAGCGGAAATGTGGTTCAACAGAAGGATGCTGCGGATATCGTGGACTGAGGATGCAAGCAACGATGAGGGGTTGGAAAGAATGGCAACAAAGAGGAAATTGATACTGAGCATCAGGAAGAGACAACTGAAGTTCCTGGGACAGGCAATGAGGAAGGAAAGCTTGGAGAACCTGATACTGACTGGCCAGATAGAAGGAAAGAGAGAAAGAGGAAGGCAGCGGATAACATATTTGCAGGGCCTGATCAGGTGGCTGACAGAACTAGGTTTGCCAGGAGTAACAGGAGCAAACATACTAAGAGACATAAGGAATAGGAAGACATGGAGAACCATGATCGCCTACGTCCTGAAGGGACAGGGTATATAGAAGAAGAAGAATGATTAACCAAGCACATGGCGAGTTCTACGAGGATAAAATATCTGTAGGAATTCTCATATCACATAGTTAAACATATAAGATTAACAAATTTAACAAATGAATTCTGGTCGTTATTTTAAGAAGTGGGTACAAATGAAAAGATTTGAAATTGACAACATTTTTCCTTTTCACTGAAACAGCCATTAAACACTTCTATTTCCCTTCTTTCTTTTTTAGATTTTCTCATTGAAACCAAGTAGTGTCTTTTCTCTTATTTCTACGCGATCAAAACACTCATCATTTATGAGTTATAGGCCTAACAGTCGTTCGAACTAATGGACGGAGGGACAAGCACAATTATAATAGGATAACAGAATTTCTTCTGAGATGAAGTAGTATTTACATTATTTACATTGTTCGGACTGTTGTCCTCAACTTTATTGTCATATTATTGCCAACTTTCCTAGCACCTGAAGAAGGCTGGAGCGTACAACGGCCGAAATATCGTAAACTTAGAAATAAAGACGAGGAAAACACTCTGAAAAATGTAAATAATGTAAAGATAATAAAAACTTTAAAAAAAAAGCTATAAAGAAGAATTTGTTAAGATGGTCAATTATCTAGCCTCCGTATCCTCATAGTCTTCACTTCTTAAAATTTTCACTTCAACTCATTTCACACACCTTATTCATCATTACCATTATCTCTACCTTGCGTGACTCTCGAGCCTTGTATTAGGTGTTATTTGATTAAAAAAAAAACAAACACAAGCTGGCGAACAAGCAACAATCTTTACGAAACAAAAAAAAAAAAAAAAACTAAAATAAAACAAAGAAAAAAAAACAAAACAACAAACAAACAACAGCCGTATCGGATAAATCTGAAAATTCGGTTTGGTTTGTTTTACGGCATATCAACACCTCATTGGGTTATTTTATGCCGACAAATTATTTTACAATAAATTTGTATGAATAGAATATATATTCCTTGTAAGAAATAAGTTTGTAGATCAGCTTTCTTTGATATATATTTTAAAGTAATTTTTGTTGAGAATCAAATGTATTGATGTATTTTCCAAAAATGTATTGCTGGTAATCAGTCATTCATTTAAGTGCCATACGTGAAACACGCTTGGGCGATCATGTCTCTTTCGAGACATGACTGACTGGGCAGAAGATTATCCCGCAGTAGGTTGCCAAGTCTATAGAACCCAATCTGTCCTGTTATTTGACTCATAGCTAGAGAAGGAAGAGATGTATTATATTTTTAAGTAGTAATTAGTGGGGGATCAGTTTATTACTTCATAATGATATGAAATTGATTCCCCACTTTATACCCAGTAAAAGCCTTAATCATGTTTCCAACTATTATATTCAGTCAGTCAGTTAAGTGCCATACGTGAAACACACTTGGGCGATCATGTCTCTAAAGAGACATGACTGACTGGGCAGAATATTATCCCGCAGTAGGTTGCCATTGCATTCTACGTTAGATTGGTTGCCATTCAAGGCTATAGAACCCAATCTGTCTTATTATTTAAACCATAACTGGAGGGAAGAGACGGATTAATACCTTTCCCAAGGGTATTTGTGCGTATTTGAACTCAGTTTGAGGATAAGCTATTTATTCATAGCTGGGAGCCTAACAGGTACTACCACCCTGGGCCAAGGGAACGACAGCAGTTAAGAGGTGGTTCCATGATCCTCACCACCTTTTAATCAGAAGCCTTGCTGCCAGGTGCAGTTTATTGTCATATCCAGGGCCCATTTCCTCTGAACCTAATCGTTGCATATAATATTTGCATTTATTTATGCATTTTTATTCTTTTTGACATTATGATTCGGATTTTTTTCTGTTTCGGTTGCTATACACTCCTTTCTTCCAAAAGGGAGAAAGCATTTTTCCCCTGTTTAACACATTACTCAATAAATCCCAGGCCTGACTAATAAAACAACTTTTAGGCAAAATTCAACTTTATTCATCAACATAGTCTCCTTCTAGGGCGATATACTGACTCCAACGCTTCTCTAACAATTCGATGTTTTTTTTGTAGAACAATTTGTCACTGACCTCAAAATATGCCTCAGTTTCCGATATGACTTCGTCAGTCAGTCAGTTAAGTACCATACGTGATACACGCTTGGGCGATCATGTCTCGAAAGAGACATGACTGACTGGGCAGAAGATTATCTCGCAGTAGGTTGCCATTGCTTTCTGCGGTAGACTGGTTGCCGACCAAGGCTATAGAACCCAATTTGTCCTGTTATTTGACTCATAGGAAGAGATGTATTATATTCTTAAGTAGTAATTAGTGGGTGATCAGTTTATTACTTCATAATAATATAAAATTGATCCCCCACTTTATGCCCAGTAAAAGGCTTAATCATGTTTCCAACTACTATATTCAGTCAGTCAGTTAAGTGCCATACGTGATACATGCTTGGGCGATCATGTCTCGAAAGAGACATGACTGACTGGGCAGAAGATTAACCCGCAGTAGGTTGCCATTGCTTTCTGCGGTAGACTGGTTGCCGACCAAGGCTACAGAACCCAATCTGTCCTGCTATTTAACCCATAACTGGAAGGAACTTTCACAAGGGTATTTGCGCGTAAGTGAATTCAATGAATTCAGCTGGAATTCGATTTATATATATAAATTAGAGAAAATTTTCAAAATTCAAAGGTGTCGGATGTACATTTCGACATAGGATCTCTAATAGAGATTATACTTGGTACTTTGTAAGGTTAATTACAGGGGATTGTAATACGATAGGAACTCAATGTTAGAATTTAACAGATTATTATTATAATGAAAAAAAAAAGCTGTAAGTTCTTATAAATCCGTTGGTAATAGCTTACAGTATTTACATTATTCGAACATATTGTCCTCAGCTTTGTTGTCATTTGTACGACGTTTCGGCCGTTGTATGCTCCGACCTTCTTCAGGTGCTAGGAATTTCGAACCGAACCCTTTATTACAATCACTGGGGTATACGAACGCCTTTCTTTGCGTTAAGCCTCGATTGTAAGTCATGAGTTATCTCCCTGTAACCCTGCAATTACTTGTTCACCATTGCTGTAGCCTGGTATTGAACTCACATCTCTAAGAGTCTAGTTAGGAACTAACCAACGTCTATATCCATTGGGCCAAGAATAACTGAATTTTTGGGACTTATAAACCTAATGTGCAGTAACCCTTTTTTTTTTTAACCAGAGTTCATATTGCAATTTTTTGATGTTAATGGTTTTCTCTAGTATTTTTGATGTTAATGGTTTTGTCTAGTATTTTTTTTTAGTCTGAATAATGTAAATACTGTAAATATTACCTCATCTCAGAAATATAGACAAATGATAATAGCTTATTTCGTGGAGCTCTTACAGACCACTTTTCAGGCCAAATTCCATACAATTATGAAATTTCTTACAACAATTACATTATTGTAAGGAATTTGGTCTGAAGAGCGGTCTGTAAAAGCTCCATGAAATGAGTAGTTAACAATGGATTTATTAAAAAAATCTAGCTTATTTTCATATATATATATAATGTACATTGTATGTTTCATATTCATCTTCATTATTTTTATTTTTCAATTCTCATTTTTTTAGCCCCCAAAAAACAGATAGTTGCTGGTCAGGCTGCAGCTGACTGCGAATTTCCTTCCATCGTTCATTTACTCATCAAAAAGACCGACGGAACCTTTTCCTGCGGCGGTACCCTCATCGACGCTCAACATGTCTTGACTGCTGCCCACTGCTTGTAAGTATGATTCCACCATATTTGCATTTTCCTTAAGACAACAATACATCTTAATCTCTTGTCGTCTCAGCTGTGCGAGTATTACCAAAGAAGGGTCCCGAAAACTATGAGAGTACCACTTTCAATCTCATAAGATAGTTCTTTTCTTATTTTTCTTTGTGCCACGGCTCTTCAGGTCGTGTGCGATCATGGCTCTCCACATCAGTTTATCAAGTAGGCGGTCTATTACCCCTTCGTCAGTTTTACCTTTGATATATACTACTAATTTGAAGAAACAGAAGATTTGGGCGTTGTTTTTTTTTTTTTGTTTATCAACCTGGATGGGTTATTTATTGCCGAAATCTATTCTATACGTAATTTTGATTTTGAAATAGTAATGGTATTCGTGATACAGATTTTACTAATTAACCCATAGATAGGGAAGAAGAGGTGGTTGATACCTTTTTCAAGGGTGTTTGTGCGTAGTTGAATATGACAAAGCCAACTGAAACTGGAATTTGGCTCTCCGATTAACAATTCCGAGTCATTATACATGACTGCACCCGCACACGACCAAGCTTACAGCACCTGGTATTCCAATACGGTCACCCATCTAAGTACTGACCAGCTTCGACGTTGCTTAACTTCGGTGATCGTACGGGAAGAGGTATTTCATCGTGAGACGGCCGTGAACACACAAGCATTTCATTTTCATGGTAGTTGTTCTGATGAGCTTTCCTCTATGGTACGTACACTTTGTCAATTTCAGCACAGTACTAGATTGGCGGCAAGGTCTCATCACTTTACTTTTGGAATGACGAAACATAACTGTAAATTCTATGCTGAAAGTTTCTTCTCTCGCATTTCTCGCTTGTGGAACACTCTTACGGCAATTTACTTTCCAGTCAAGTTTTATCATCATTGATTTATATGCAACATCATTCTTCATCTTCTGTCGTAATTCCTGTTCGTTTTATTGTTCTCTCTCCTTCATAATGTTTTTCTTTTTCTCATTCTTTCACACTCAGTAACCTTTAATTGCAATGTCAATCGTTATCTTCTGTCTTCTTAATTCCTGTTCATTTATTGTTCTCTCTCCGTAAAAATGTTTTTCTTTTTCTCTTTCTTTCACACTCAGTAACCCTTAAATGCAATGTCAATCGTTATCTTTTGTTTTCTTAATTCCTGTTCTTTTATTGTCCTCTCTCCTTAATAATGTTTTTCTTTTTCTCTTTCTTTCACATTCAGTAACCTCTAAAGGCAATGTCAATGGTTATCTTCTGTCTTCTTAATTCCTGTTCTTTTATTGTCCCCTCTCCTTAATAATGTTTTTCTTTTACTCTTTCTTTCACATTCAGTAACCCTTAAATGCAATGTCAATCGTTATCTTCTGTTTTCTTAATTCCTGTTCTTTTATTGTTCTTTCTCCTTAATAATCTTTTTCTTTTTCTCATTCTTTCACATTCAGTAACCCTTAAATGCAATGTCAATCGTTATCTTCTGTTTTCTTAATTCCTGTTCTTTTATTGTTCTTTCTCCTTAATAATGTTTTTCTTTTTCTCTTTCTTTCACACTCAGTAACCCTTAAATGCAATCTCAATCGTCATCTGTCTTAATTCCTGCTCTGTTATTGTTCTCTCAACTGAATAATGCTTTGCTTTTCTTCATAATATTTCATACTCGGTAATCTTCCTTTGTGTCTTAGTATCTTTATTGCCTTGCTTAGGGTGAAGTGATAAAAAGAAACAAACAAGAACACGCACATTTTAACAGCAGCCTTTTTTATTTTTTCATCGTGATCTTGAAATATTGGGTAATTTAATTGTCTATGATTCTTTTACACCTGAAACGGTAACACATTAACGTTAAATGTTGTTAGATGAAAACTAGTCATGTGACTTGGACACGTGATTTAAGTAGACATGCGCTAACGGATGATATGTATAAAAGAGTGATTGACTGACATCGATGAGGATTGTTGTGGGAGGATTTGAATGCGAGCGTCACACGTTCAACGTTCGGAAAGGCGTTGATTTATTGCAAAATTTACAATTTTGGCACATGACGGAAAGGGGAAGGGGAGACAACCGAGGCTGGTCATCACTTCTTTCTCTTTTTTTATGTGCCATGTCCTTTCAGGATGTAGGCGATCATGGCTTTCCACATTTCCCTGCCCCTGGTGGCTCTTAGCACGCTTTCTCCTGTTGCACCATGCAGCCCTCGTTCCATCATCAACCTGATCAGGTCATTTAAATATGTTATCCGCTGCTTTCCCCTGTCTCTTTTTCCCTCCATCTGGCCTGTTAGTATCAGGTTCTCCAAGCCCTCTTTCCTCATTGCATGTCCCAGTAACTTTAACTGTCTTTTCCTGATGCTCAGTATCAATTTCCTTTTCGTCTCCACCCTTTCCAAAACCTCATCATTGCTCGGTCCATGATATCCGCAGCAACCTTCTGTAGAACCACATTTCAGCTGCTTCAGTTTTTTCTTTCATCTTAGAAGATATTGTCTCGCATTCACTGCCATATTGAAGAACCGACATCACATAGCAATCCAGTAATCTTCTCTTTGTTTCTAGTGAAATTGTCCTGTTTCTTAAAACTTTATTCAACTTCTGGAATGCTTCTTTCGTTATGCCAATTCGCCTTCGAATTTCGGTGTTGCCCTTTCCGTCTTCTGTTAAAACACTTCCTAGGTATTTAAATTTCTGCACCTGCTTGATTTTAGAGTCTCTCACCTGTAATTGGCATTTTGGGCTTCCCTTTTTGCTGATGATCATGCATTCGGTTTTCTTGCAGTTTATTTGTAGTTCTTTCTTGTCACTCTCTTCCGCTACCTTCTGTAGTTTTCTTTCTGTGTCTGCTATACGTTCGAAAAAAACAACAACAACAGGTAACAATAATCTAGCGAGGGTCAATGTGAACGCCAGGTGTCTCGCAGGTTCAACTTTTTCTCTTCTTTTCTTTATTCTTTTCTTTTTTTTGTTCGTTTCTTTTTTTTTAATTGTTTCCTTTTCTTTTTACTTGTCTCTTTCCTTACATATTTTCGTTCTCTTTTTACTTTCTTTTCTTTTTTTTTCTTTTTTTGCTTTCCTTTTTTTTTCTTCTTCTTTCATTGCCATTTCTCTTCTGTTCTTTTTTGTTTCTACTTTAGTGGCGCCGGAGTTGAGAGCGTTCAAGTTAACATTGGTACGAATAATAATGACAGAGCCGGGAGGTTTTTGCTCAGCGCGGAATCAGTCACCACCCATGGCGGATTTATCTCTCGTCCAATGCGTAAGTCGTTGATTTGTTAAACGTTTTCCTTCTTTATGCGCCATATACCTTCAGGTCGTAGGCGATCACGACTCTCCACAATTTCCCGTCCTTTGTAGCTCTTAAAATGGGGTTGTCGATGTTTCCCTAATTAGACTTTTTTTTACAGGTAGGGGTGTTTACCCTACGAAAATCCCTTTATTCTCCGGTGGAGGTAACAGTCAGTTAAGTGCCATACGTGAAGCACGCTTGGGCGATCATGTCTCTTTCGATCCATGACTGACCAGGCAGAAGATTTTCCTGCAGTAGGTTGCCATTTCTTTCTGCAGTAGACTGGTTGCCAACCAATCCTACAGAACTGAACCTGTTCCGCTGTTTAACCCATATGTGGAGGAAGATGAGTTGGATTTATACCTTTCTTGAGAGTATCTGTGCGTAAATGAATGCAACGAATTCCTTTGAGCATCAGATTTTTCTAAATTTCAACAAAATAAAAAACAAAAACAAAGAACAAGTAAGATAATGACTGATCGTGACATAAATTATGGGTTTTGTTAATTTTATTCATTCGTATTTGCACATAAAAATGAATTCGTTCAGCGCCAAACGATATTGAGTAACGTCCCCTTTCTGAAATGAGCACCTTGTCTTTATTTTGTTTTCCGCAAACTGCTATGACAAATACCCTCTATCCAATTCTTATTGTCCTATTGTTGACCTAAATAAGTCAACGGAAAAAACAGCTTTTATTGCTGAAGATATTAAAGCCTACCTCAGGTCTCTTAAAAATATATTTCTTTCTTAATGGTTGAAAACTATTTTAAAAACGAAAAAACAAAACAAAACAAAACAAAAAAAAAAACGAAACAAAAAACAAAAGACAAAAACAACAAAAAATAACAACAAATAAACAAAAAATATCTACTAAATAAAAGTTAATCAGTGTAAAAAAATAAATATAGACAGCCCAGGTTAAAAGAAAAGTTTAAGGAGTGAGTGGAAATTGGAAAAAGAAAAAGACGAAAAGAACAAATGATCACGACATTCTACCAGTACGCACATACTCGCAGACTGGCGTATGAGCAAAAACACACACACACACATACACATGCAGGCACACACGCACATATACACTATGAAAAAAACTGCACCAATGAAAATTCATTAAAAAAAAAAAGTCGATAAAAATAAGCAGTCAATTGCTGATACCCCGTCTTCGAAACTCTGGAGTCGGTGACGCTGAAGGTATAATCAATCATTTAAGTGATAAAGCTTTTACGTGTATTATATATATATATAAAATAAAATAAATTTCGAAGTTCAAAACCGTTGCATGATCATTCCTACATGAAATCCCTAAGAGAGATTTCACGCATCACCGGTAACATTTTTTGAGTAAATGTTGCCGATGATATGTGAAATCTCTTAGGGATTTCATGTAGAAATGATCATACAACGGTTTTGAACTTCGAAATTTATTTTATAATTGGCTCTGTAATTTAAATATTAATTACATTGAGCCCTCCACCTTGATCATTTTTTAATATTATATTAATATTAATTAGGATCGGCTCTTTGGGATTTACCTTCCTGCTTTTCCTTTTGGATTAAAGTGTTTTATATATATATATATATATATATATATATATATATATATATATAGGTTTCATTGAATAATATAGACAAGTTCTGTCTATTTATTTTGTGTAAGATCCTATGTAAGAATATATATATATATATATATATATATATATATATATAGAAGGTAACCCAAAAACGTTCTGTCCGTTTTTTGATTAGTCATTGAATGAAGTTAAAATATATACAAAATGCGTGTAGCAATTGTTTTCAAGTTCGGACAGCCGGAAGTAGGAACATCAGATGTTATAAAAAAACACGCGCACCGTGCCCGGCCATCAGTTATAAGCCGGACAGCTGTGAGAAGGATGGAAGTGTCTAGAGATCTCGTTCGGAGCTGTTTGCTTTACGATTTCAAAGTGGGTTTATCAGCAGCTGCATCAAGCCGCCGCATGTGTCAAGCGTTTGGGGATAGTGCTGTGGTTGAACGTACTGCAAGGTATTGGTTTCGAAAATTCAAGTCGGGAGATTTGTCTCTCCATGATGAGCCTCACAATGGACGACCACAGGTCTTAAATGACGGAGTACTGAAGGCGGCCATTGAAGAAGACAATAGCCTAACGTGTGGTGAACTTGCCAGACAGTTCAACGTTTCAGATGAAACATTTAGGACTTCCCCAGCACCGCCTAGGTAAGACATACAAACTGAGCAAGTGGGTTCCGACAACGCTGCTGGAGGTCCACAATGGACAACGAGTGGCAGCCTGCGTATTGCTGCTTTCTCGCCACCGTACCACATCCTTATTCAATCGAGTGCTTACCAGTGATGAAAAGTGGGTTCTGTACGAAACTCCCAAGCGTTCCAGTCATTGGTTGTCTCCTCAAGATGCTCTGCCATCCACCTTATTCACCTGAACTTGCACCAACCGAGTACCACCTCTTCCACTTCCTGGATAATAATCTTCGTAGGAAATCCTTCACCAATGAAGCAGACCTGCGCAAAGCCCTCACGGACTTCTTTGAGTCAAACCCCACCCCGAGTTCTACCGCAAGGGCATTAAACAGCTGGAGACACGTTGGCAGAAGGTGCTGGATGCCGATGGCGATTACTTCGAAGACTAAATATAAGTTACTCATACTGTGAAGCGTTTTCTTTTTTTCTTTTAAAAATGGCCAGAACATTTTTGGTTACCTTATATATATATATATATATATATATATATATATATATATATATTAGAAAAAGAAATAGCGTTGTTACAACGACAGAAATTGGTACAGAATAAAAAGCATGAGAGGCCGTAAACATTTGGTTTTTGTTTAAAGTGTATATTTATTTATAGTTTTAGAATTGTTTTTATGGATCATCTGTTTTTTTTTTATTGTTTGGGGTTAACATTTGAATTTGGTGTGTGTGTGTGTGTGTGTGTGTGTGTGTGTGTGTGTGTGGGTGCACTCCTGGAAATTATCGGAGATTCGACGGGTTAAGCCTTCACAAAGTACGATATATAATATTAAAAAAATATATTGGAGTAGATAGACTAAACTAAACTATCGCCCGGTTCACACTCCACCCACATCTATTGAACAAGTGAAGAGGCTCATCCCTTGTTTCCTGTTTAGGATGCGGTTTCCGGTTTTCTCTTTTCCAATCTTTTCACTCTTTTATTTTTTTCTTTTGTTTCAATTGGAGTAGATAGACTAAACTATCACCCGGTTCACACTCCACCCACATCTATTGAACAGGTGAAGAGGCTCATCCCTTGTTTCCTGTTTAGGATGTGGTTTCCGGCTTTCTCTTTTCCATTCTGTTTACCCTTACGTAGCCCCCTGCGCATCAGTGGCGTTATCGCCTTGCTTGGGGTGATATGATTAAAAAAAAAAAAAAAAAAGAAACATTGTATTGTAATCTAATTTCAGGTAATGACATTGCCATTATTAAACTGGGAAAACCCGTCAAATTCTCCACCTGCGTGAAGGCCGCAACTTTGGCATTCGCCGGTCAAAACTTTGACCACAAGAACTGCGTCGCTGCTGGATGGGGAAAACTGAGCTGTAAGTTGTTTTCAATAATCATTTTTTCCGTTTCATTTTCTTCTGATTGATCGCTTTAAAACGTTTTCAGCTATTAGTAATTTTAGTAATCGTAATTATTTCAGTTTAATTCTCATGCTTCTTAACTATTATTAGTAAAAGAAATCCTCTTAAAGTACCATAGTGGTATTAGATGTCTATTTAACACCCCCAAAAATATCGCAACCAGAAGGATTCATTTTGAAATAATTGTAACAGTGCGCGTTCACGCGTGTTTACTAAAATCACCATCACAGCGACCACAGTTACATTGTAAGTTATCCTCGCAATTGATATCTGAGGATTTTTTCCGATGTGATCGAAAGTACTTGGGTTAACAAAAACCACGGCGCCTTCCTTGATGAATTTCAACTTAACATCAAGAAGATAATTAGAGAATTAGAAAGGATCGTTATAAAAAAAGAAATACACATAAGATGTATATATTATTTAACTAGCAGTATAGCCCGGCGTTGCTCGGGTGTAATGAAAGCTTTAAAACTAATTCATGGTCCTGAAGCTCAGACACTTTAGACATTGGCACGAAAGACTAAAGAGCAATAGTTATTTCCAAGTAAGACGAAACCGTAGACTGAAAGAAAAATGAATGGAATGTAAGTCAAATTTTGATTTCCTGCTATCGATATTAAATAAGTTTTTTCGTCGTAAACTGAATTTTGAAGGCTAAATAAGTCCTCTGAGTAAATGGTATCATGGCTGAGACTAAGAACTACAATTATACTTACTTAGAGCCAAACTCGAAGCAAAAACTAAAATAAAAGGGCTGAAAAAAATACAGACATACAGGCAGATAAACAGACACACACACAAACATATTGCCTTATATATATATATATATATATATATATATATATATATATATATATATATATATCAATTTTCTGCGCTATTGTAAGAACTGCAACCTTGAAACTTCTGAATATCGTTTCTTATGTCTTGCATGTTTAATCTAAACTTATTTATAAATGGAACTTTGTCTCTGTGTGTGTCTGTGTGTGTGTGTCCGTTACCTATAGACTCCAAAACGGCTGAACCGATTTTCTTGAAAATTTACACAGTTGTACTATAAGCGTCTACGAGTGTTCTTAGCTAGGTTTTGTGTCGAGGTACCCCCGATAAATATCGAAAATCGATAATAAAAAAAATCGGGTTATAGGAGGAGTGCTCCAATTTTAATCAAATTTGATACACTGATAGACAAAGACATAAGAAATGATATTCAGAAGTTTCAAGGTTGCAGTTCTTACTATAGTGCAGAAAATCGATAATATATATAAAAGGCAAGATGTTTGTGTGTGTCTGTTTATCTGCCTGTATGTCTGTATTTTTTTCAGCCCTTTTACTTCAGTTTTTGCTTCGGGTTTGGCTTTTAGGTATAATTGTAGTTCTTAGTCGCAGCCATGATACCATTTACTCAGAGGATTTATTTAGCCTTCAAAATTCAGTTTACGACGAAAAAACTTATTTGATATCGATAGCAGGAAATCAAAATTTGACTTACATCCGTTCATTTTTCTTTCAGTTTACGGTTTCACTTTAACTGGAAACAACTATTGCTTTTTAGTCTTTCGTGCCAATGTCCAAAGAGTCTGAGCTCCAGGACTATGGATTAGTTTTAAAGCTTTCATTACACCCGAGCAACGCCGGGCTCTCCTGCTAGTTTTAAATAAAAATCTAAACCTAAATGAGAATAACAATCATTCCAAATCCTAAACCAATTGCAAAATGTTCACCTTAGAATATGGTTAATAATTCTTCATAAAAGAATATCGATTAACTTACCAAAAATCCGGTAATTTGACTTGTATTATGATATGATGTTAATTTAATAGATATTAAAATTCTTGCATGTTAAGAATATATGAAAAATTAATGAAAAGTACACTATGAATCGAATAAAAATAGTTTAATTATACCAAAATCTTTTTAAGTCAGGTCAAAGATTAAAAGTGTCCTCTTTCTTTCTTTTTTGTTTTTGAAATAGCTGAGATGCATAGAAATATAAGAGAATTACCTTTGTAGCAAAAATATATACATCTTACCGGATTTAAGCAGTTTAGACTCTAGCAGAATAAAATGGCATTTTTCCGTAAGCATGGAAGAAAAAAAAAACATCGCATCCCCCCAAAATATATTTTCAAATTTCAAAGTCGACCTTCATTCTGATTAGTTAAATTAAACACATTCATAAAATCTAATTTTTTTCTGTCTCCCCTCTCCATATTAACTTTTCAAACAACAAACGTATTGTTTCCTAGATTCAAATGTAAATCATCTTCACCATAGTTATTGAACATTGCCTGATGACGAGATAATATCGAAACATAGAAATTACTGGATATATATATATATATATAAGGCAATCTGTGAGTTTGTGTGTGACTGTTCCCTATGTACGTCTACAATTTTTAAGCTACGCCATTCAAACTTTCTAGGGACATATATCTACAGGGAAGCCAGGTCGACACATACTTTTTGTGTTTTATGTTCAGCAATTTTCCCTTTCGCACTTTTTGGCCAATGGGGCCGATTGTTTAGATTTGCTCCGTAAAACATCTAAGATCTAAGAAGGTTGCTGAATTACGTCACAGAAATAAAATCACACGTGTCAAACAAGACTAAAATAGTTTTTATTAAAAAAAAAAATTAAGCCTGTATATTTCATTTTTATTCCGACGTTTTAAAAATTCATTTGGTTAACAAAAATATGTGAATATTTCCCCCCGTAATTTTGAAACAAAAGAAATATTTTTAAAAAAGTGTTTTTTCAAACAAAAACAAAACATGTAAAAAAAAGTGCTAATGGTTAATTTAATTATATTAATCTTTTTTTAAATTTAATATTTCATACTTCAGAAAATAAAATTAAAAAAAAATTTTTTTTCGCTAAATATTTCATGCAGGAAATCAACTGTCTGTTATTCGTGTAGCATTAATGTAACTTTATTCCTCTAAAATTAAATGTATACATTTTTAAATATTTTTCAAAAATTTCTGAACTGAGAGCATAATAGTTTTTGTATTTATAATTTCAGTAAAACAAAATAATTAATTTTTATTTTTATGTTAAATTCATTTAGTCAACAACAAAATGTAAACGTTTTCCCCCGTAATTTTGAAACAAAAACAAACGCAATGTTGTTTACAATGTCACACAAAACAGCAAATCAAAAGAACATAGATTTTTTTAATGGAATTTTTGAACAATTTTGAAACAACAATTTTTTTACATAATTATTTTTTTTATATAACCGAGTTTTAAAGAAATTCATCCATTTAATATTATAAACATTATTGCATCACGAGATTTGATGTTTGTGTGAGTATTGTAAACATTGCACGGATAACGCCGGGCTATAATGCTAGTATATATATATGTCTTTAGATATCGACCAGAAGACTCCAAACCTAACACCTGTCAGCGAAACGCATCGTTAGAAAAGCTTTTTCCCTTTGTGTTATATATATATATATATATATATATATATATATATATAAAACACAAAGGGAAAAAGCTTTTCTAACGATGCGTTTCGCTAACAGGTGTTTTTGTTCGGAGTCTTCTGGTCGATATCTAAAGACAAATGTATGCGTAAGAATTTTATAGAGGATATATAATAGTTGATCTAAGATGGACGAGTTGATCCTAGATAGACGAGTTGATCCAAGACGCAGGTAAGAACCGAAACGTTTTACTAAATAGTCAATAGCGACAGACGTTTCATTTTCTTTTGCTAAAATTAAGCCTACAACTGGTATCTGATCTTACGACTTCTTTTGCAGATACTCTTCCCTCTACCCCAGTTTTGCAGAAAGTGTACATGCCAGTCATCCCGCAGGAAGACTGTATAAGAGAAATGGACTATGCCAGACTTAATAATCAGCACATGTGTGCTGGTGATTTTACATATGGAGGTGCAAGCACATGCATGGTAAACAATACTTTTTGATCCTGTTTTGGTCATCTGGATATCAATGCCTTTTCAAGAGCGAATGTTGGTTATGGTCATATCACGTTTAAAGTTAAGCAACGTTGACTCATAGTCAGTCAGTTAAGTACCATACGTGATACACGCTTGGGCGATCATGTCTCGAAAGAGACATGACTGACTGGGCAGAAGATTATCCCGCAGTAGGTTGCCATTGCTTTCTGTGGTAGATTGGGTGTATCACGTATGGCACTTAACTGACTGATACATTCACCTGTTCTCCTTTTAGCTATGGGTTAAATAGTAAGTTGTATCAGAAAATCATTATTGTCTAAAAGAATTCTTACTATTTAAAAATATGTTTCAGCTTTAAAAAGGTTGATAACCCGTTAAAAACAATAAATAGAATAAAACGACAGCGAATGTATAATAATAATTATATTGACAATATTACTACTACTACTACTAATAATTGATATGGCTTGTCCAACGGATTGTAACATAGCAATCAAAGAATTCGAAAAACTATCAAATTATAAAGACCTGGAAATTAAAATAGAAAAAATGTGGAAATCGAAAACAAGAATTGTACTAGTAATAGTAGGTGCACTTGGAATGATAAAAAATGGAACACAACAACACATTGAAAGAATCCGTAGAAACCCCAGGTCAACAGATATACAAAAGATTGTCTTGTTAAGTACAACCCACACACTAAGGTTAACTTTGTCTATGTAACGCTAGGGATGTTATGGGAGATAGAAAAAACATGAAATGGAGCCATAACACTCCGCGACCTACCTTAGGTCTTCCCGCAGACTTGGTAGGTGGTGCGACCATAGCATAAATAGAATTATGGTGAAAAATGACGTAGTAATAATAATAATAATAATAATAATGATAATAATAATAATCCGTGCTTTCTTGTTGACATGGCAGTTCCTTCAGTCTTTAATGTATTATTGAAGATCTTTAAGAAACTGTCAAAAAACAAATTTTGAAGTGGAAATCTCAAAAAATGTGGCACATGAGAACATCAGTAATTCCAGTTGTAGTCGGATCACTCGGATTGATTTAAAAATACCCATACACTAAGAAGAAATTTGTCCATGTAACGCTAGTGATGTTCAATCAGTTAAGTGCCATATGTGATACACGATTTGGGCGATCATGTCTCGAAAGAGACATGACTGACTGGGCAGAAGGTTATCCTGCAGTAGGTTGCCATTGCTTTCTGCGGTAGACTGGTTGCCAGCCAAGGCTATAGAACCCAATCTGTCATGTTATTTAACCCATAACTGGAAGGAAGAGACGGATTAATACCTTTTTCAAAGTTATTTGCGCGTAAAGGTATTAACCTTATGAGAGTTAAAAAGACAAAAACAAAACAATTAATGAAAGATAGTCATAACAACACACCACTACCTGCCCCAGATCTTTCCGTAGATTTAGTAGTAGTGTGACCATAGCAGAAATCGAAATATGATGATGATGATGGAAATAATAATAATAATAATAATAATAATAATAATAATAATAAAAAGACCTGGAAATTGAAATAGAAAAAATGTGGAAATTGAAAACAAGAGTTGTGCCAGTGATAGTAGGTGCACTTGGAATGATAAAAAATGGAACAAAACAACACATTGAAAGAATCCCTGGAAACCCCAGCTTAAGAGATATACAAAAAATTGTCTTATTAAGTACAGCCCACACACTAAGGAAAACGTTATCTATGTAATGCTGGGGATGATAGGGAAGATAGAAAAACATGAAATGGAGTCATAACAACACGCCACTACCTGCCTTAGGTCTCCCCGCAGACTTGGTTGGTAGTGAGACCAAAGCAGAAATCGAAATATGATGAAAAATGACATAATAATAATAATAATATCATTACCCGTGATAATTCCACGTCTTTTCTATTTTAATTTTCTGATGTTTGATGATGTATCACGTAGATGCCGAATGCGTAAATTCGTGTGGTCGGGGAACCAGGGGAAAAAGCTACGTCAGAGCAGTTGCCATGAAAATAATTGTAGAAAAGACAGAGGGAAGCCACATCACGTCGGTGAGAAAGTAACTGAAGTCAAGATACCAAGTCAGAATCGATTACATTGCGCATCCTTTATTTTGTCGAGAGCCTCGAGTTGAATAGCAAGAGTCGCCGACCAGATAGGGCAAAGTTATTCAATACACGGACGAATGGTAAATTTATAAATGTCTAAGATGGACTCCGATGAGAAAAAAAAAAACCAAAAACTTTCTGGTTTGACACAGAGACCCAGCCTTCCTGGCAGTGATTACAGCTATAGATTCGAGGTCGTTGTTCCACTTCAGGTCGGTTGAGAGAGTGAGACTTAGCAGGTGTCGCTCTTCAGGAGAATATCGTCATTCGTTCTGATGGCAGGTAGGAAGGTTTTTCTATGGTGGTTAAAGGAGAGCAGTTTCGTCGTAGAGGCATTCAAATTTATGAGCCATTATTTGCTCTATTTAATAACAGATCGGAGGTCCTTTTTAAGAGTAGCAGCCAGGTTTACATTTTAGCAGCAGATGTAGCTATTTATTCAAAGTAATCATTCTATTTGATATCGGCCGACAGAGTGATGCCGAGGGGACACAGAGTATTTTTATGGGAGTCAATCTAGCACGACTAAATACATGTGGTCAGGGAACCAAGAAAAAAAAACCTCGTCAGTTGCCATGAAAATAATTGTAGAAAAGACAGAGGGAAGCCACATCACGTCGGTGGCTAAAGTCAAGATGTCAAGTCAGGGCCGATTACGTTGCAGATCCTTCTTTGGATTTTGTCGGGTACCTCGAGTTAGTTGTTTTGCATAAAGGTGATTTGATGTTTTGTGTGACATATTGCGTTTGTTTTTGTTTCAAAATTACGGGGGAAAACGTTTACATTTTTTGTTGACTAAATGAATTTAACATAAAAATAAAAAGTAATTATTTTGTTTTACTGAAATTAGAAATACAAAAACTATTACGCTCTCAGTTCAGAAATTTTTCAAAAATATTTAAAAATGTATAACTATTCTGACAGTAAAAGGTTGGGACCTATCTGCCAAACTAGTAGCACGCGTGAATACATGTAGTCGGGGAAACAGGGGAATAAAACTCGTCAGAGCAATTACTATGAAAATAATTGTAGAAAAGACAGAGGAAAGCCACATCACGTCGGTGAAAAAGGGACCAGGCGGGCGGGGGTTTACAGTGAGGGTAAAGACTGGGCACAGGGAATATTGATGAAAGGGTAAAAGATGAATGGTATTCAGGAAGTTAGAAGATGGCAATTGACATTGCATTTAAATTTTTGGAGATTGTAGCTATCAGGGAACCAAGTAAATGAAAGGATATTTCACAGGCAGGATGTGTGCAAGAAAAGAAACTGTTGGAGTAGACTATATATTAAGATGATATTGGAAGGAGATTGAAAGTACTTGCGAATATTGAGAAATGAATGACAATAACATCTGTCAACGTTACAGCTCATTTATGACATCTTTCAATTATAATACGCGAAAGATTAATCGTGAGTACGAACGCATTTTATCAAAAATAAGTAGACATAAAGTTTTCAGTTTATTTAATCTGACATGTCTAAAATAAAATTTGCTGCCTAAACACACACACACACACACACACACACACACACACACACACATACATATATATATATATATATATATCCAAAATCACTGCAAAATCTGAAGTTGAACACCGTGCTAATGTATATATATATATATATATATATATATATATATAGAGAGAGAGAGAGAGAGAGAGAGAGAGCAACTATTCATTTGATCTGGACACT
Source organism: Ascarosepion bandense (assembly GCA_037127315.1). Taxonomy (NCBI): domain Eukaryota; kingdom Metazoa; phylum Mollusca; class Cephalopoda; order Sepiida; family Sepiidae; genus Ascarosepion; species Ascarosepion bandense. The sequence continues at coordinate 687,786 of JBBBDQ010001715.1, read as the reverse complement.
GACAATAGTGTCTATAGTTTTGTTTCGTTTATTTTTCTTAATCATTTCACCCCAAGCAAAGCAGGACTGCCACTAGTGCGCGGCGGAGGTGGGGTTACAGCGAAAGAAAATACTGGGTACAGTGGGTATTGAAGAAAGGATAAAAGATGAATAAGATTCAAGAAGATAGAAGATGACAATTGTCATTACTTTAAAATGTTTGGAGATTGTGTTCTATCAGAGAAGAAAGTAAATAAAAGGAGGTTCCACAGGCTGGAAGTGCGAGAAAAGAAGCTGTTCGAGTAGAAGCTATGGTTACATTTAGCTATTTCGACAGTAAAAGGGCTGAATCAAGATGCCAGTCTCGTAGCACGCTTAAAATCACATGGTTCACCAGGGAAAGAAAAGCTTATCAGACCAGTTGTTATGAAAATATTTGTAGAGGGAAGCCACGTCAGGTCAGTGAGAAAGTGACTGATGCTGAGTCGTCAGGTCAGAACCAATACTATTGCTGATTCTTCATGGAATTTTATCAGGAAACTCTAGATATATAACAGAAGCACCGAACCATATGTGACAGCAGTATTCTAAGAATAGGCGAATGGTAGACTTAATATTAAACTCGCAGTATAGCCCGGCATTGCTCGGGTGTAATGAAAGCTTTAAAACTAATCCATGGTCCTCCAGCTCAGACTCAGCCTAAAGAATATTTGTGTGAAATTTGGTGAGAATCGGATAAAAATTGTGGATTTGTATAAAGGACATACATACAGATAAACAGACACACACACAAACATCTTGCCTTTTATATATATATTATCGATTTTCTGCACTATTGTAAGAACTGCAACCTTGAAACTTCTGAATATCATTTCTTATGTCTTTGTCTATGAGTGTATCAAATTTGATTAAAATCGGACCACTCCTTATATAACCCGATTTTTTCGATTTTCGATATTTATCGGGGGTACCTCGACACAAAACCTAGCTAAGAACACTCACAGACGCTTATAGTACAACTGTGTAAATTTTCAAGAAAATCGGTTCAGCCGTTTCAGAGTCTATAGGTAACGGACACACACAGAAACACACAAAGACAAAGTTCCATTTATAAATAAGTTTAGATAGATATTTTAACACAACGACTGGCACAGTCACTGATGATTTCCAAATATTTTCGTCTGCCCAGTTACATTCATAAGGTCTGGGTCAATCCCTAATATAGTTTCTAGCATTTGCCAACAGTGCTACACACTGGGATCGTCCCCCCCCCCCCCCCACAGACCGATAACGTTAAATAGTCACCTTCCTGACAAATCGATCATGATGAGATTCGAACTCCGGTCTTATGGTTAGAAAATAAACATTCTAACGAGACGCCCTTTTTACCTGCACAAATATATATGTGTGTGTGGTGTGTGTATATATTTATAAGACAACTAGCAGTATAGCCCGGCGTTGCTCGAGTGTAATGAAAGCTTTAAAACTAATCCATGGTCCTGGAGCTCAGACTCTTTGGACGTTGGCACGAAAGAATAAAAAGCAATAGTTGTTTCCAGTTAAAGCAAAACCGTAGACTGAAAGAAAAATGAATGGATGTAAGTCAAATTTTGATTTCCTGGTATCGATATCAAATAAGTTTTATACCTACTTAGAGCCAAACCTGAAGCAAAAACTAAAATAAAAGGGTTGAAAAGAATACAGACATACAGGCAGATAAACAGACACACACACAAACATCTTGCCTTTTATGTGTGTATATATATATATATATATATATATATATATTATCGATTTTCTGCACTATTGTAAGAACTGCAACCTTGAAACTTCTGAATATCGTTTCTTATATCTTTGTCTATGAGTGTATCAAATCTGATTAAAATCGAACCACTCTTTCTATAACCCGATTTTTTTGATTATCGATTTTCAATATTTATCGGGGGTACCTCGACACAAAACCTAGCTAAGAACACTCGCAGACGCTTATAGTACAACTGTGTAAATTTTCAAGAAAATCGGTTCAGCCGTTTCGGAGTCTATAGGTAACGGGGACACACACACACACACACACACACACACACACACAGTTCCATTTATAAATAAGTATAGATTTTGAAAATGTATTTTTGTTCGTATATTACATTGTTTTACGATGATTGGTCCGTGGTTGACTAACGAGAACCGTGAGTAAGATTTGTATTTCTTAATCATTATCATTCCGCCAAATTATTCAAATCTAAAAAAATTTTTTTGCTTTAAATCTAAACATATTAATAAAGGGAACTTTGTGTGTGTGTGTGTGTGTGTGTGTGTGTGTGTGTCTGTGTGTGTGTGTGTGTCCGTTGCCTATAGACTCCGAAAGGGCTTAACCAATTTTCTTGAAAATTGACACAGTTGTACTATAAGTGTCTGCGAGTGTTCTTAGCTAGGTTTTGTTTCAAGGTACCTCCGATAAATATCGAAAATCGATAATCGAAAAAATACGGATTATAGAAGGAATGGTCCGATTTTAATCAAATTTGATACACTCATAGACAAAGACGTAAGAAACGATATTCAGAAGTTTCAAGGTTGCAGTTCTTACAATAGTGCAGAAAATCGATAATATATACATATAAAAGGCAAAATGTTTGTGTGTGTGTGTGTGTGTGTGTGTGTGTGTGTGTGTGTGCGTGTGTTTATCTACCTGTATGTCTGTATTTTTTTCGGCTCTTTTATTTTAGTTTTTGCTTTGGGTTTGGCTCTAAGTAGGTATAATTGTAGTTCTTAGTCTCATCCATGATACCATTTACTCAGAGGACTTATTTAGCCTTCAAAATTCAGTTTACGACGAAAAAACTTATTTGATATTGATACCAGGAAATCAAAATTTGACTTACATCCATTCATTTTTTTTTTCAGTCTACGGTTTCGCTTTAACTGGAAACATCTATTGCTTTTTAGTCTTTTGTGCCAACGTCCAAAGAGTCTGAGCGCCAGGACCATGGATTAGTTTTAAAGCTTTCATTACACCCGAGCAACGCCGGGTTATACTACTAGTAGCCTATAAAAATCATCCTTATTGTTATTGTTATTACTACAACTACTTATTCGATCTTATTATTGTTGCTTTTTATTCCTCACACTTTTATACTCTTTATTGTTACGATTATTTTTCCTATTATTTTACTCCATCTCATTTTGGTTTTTTTATGCTAAAATCGGTTTTAATAATGTCTTTTTACTTCAGGGTGACTCCGGCGGCCCCCTCTTTTGTCCGTTCAATGGCCAAATGGTCCTCGCTGGTATCACGTCTTTCGGATATGACTGCGCCATTGATGCTGCCATTTTCACCAGCGTAGCTAATTTCCGCGAGTGGATAGACAGAAACCATTGAAAAGCCACAGAAAAAGCTGCTTACACCACATCAGTAGGAACACCAGCCAGTTAAGGATATTTGTCGTTTCAGTTTGCGGCCACGTGTTGAAGGCGAAGTATGGTTCTTTTGAGAATTTCTGTTAAATTACTTCAATAAACATTTTCTGAAATTTTCATTTCGTTTTATGACTATTATTTTTTATTCGTTTTATTGCATTTTATGATTATTGTTTTATTTTATCCAAATACTCTGTGGTCTTATTTTGAGAATGTATTTTAACTCTGACCTTTTATGAGATCATTATGAAATACATTTTCAAAATAAACACATATAGTACTGTGCAAACGTATTAGGACAAGAATTATTTTATCCTTTATGAGGTATATTGACAGAAAATAAACATTTTAATTAAAGTAGTTTTATTTGATTTACCCAACAAATGCTTTAACAATAAAAAATACTTGTTACAAAATAAATTTAATATTTAGTATAAAAGCCTTTTGCTTTGATCACAGCCTTCATTCTGTCAGGTATTGACATCACAAGCTTCTTCAATGTATCTAATGGTATCCCCTGCCAAGCAGCTTGTATTTGTTCTCAAAGTGTGTCTTGCGAAGATTTATCAATTCGAAAGGGGGGGGGAATAAGAAAAAAAGTCAGTCATATCCAAGGATAATAGAATAATGAGTAGTTCCGAAATAACTTGTTTAATAGAAAATAGGAAAAAATTAAATATAATTTCATTTTAATACATTTCTTTTACACTTAGTTTTAAATAATCAATATTTTTTAGCAATTTACTTGGCTTTTCATCCTGTATTTGAATTTCAGTGAGGTTTTTAGGAAAATCACCCCTGTCCTAATACTTTTGCATAATACCGGTAGTGTTAGGACAGGGGTGATTTTAAACTTTATTTTGATGCCTCATACAAGATAAAATAGTTATCGTCCTAATACTTTTGCACAGTACTGTATATTAAAAGGATTAAACAGTGAACGGATTTTACTCCGGTAATATTGTTTCCAAAGAGAACGAACTACAATATTCTCCGGAAAAGTGTCCCACTTTTTTATTTATTTCTCGTCTTGCTGAAAAAGGATGCAGTGGTGTCCGAAAATTCTGATGTCAATTTTTTTCTCTCTTCGTGCTTCAGTTTCTTAAAAACAAAAAAAAAAAACTAATTGCATATATCCGTGACTCTTCGGAAATGAATTGAGTTCGCTCAGTGAGTGGCGTGTGTATACACTGCTTTTATACAACACGTTAAAATTTCCCTCCCTTGATTCCATGCGCGTATGGCTTAGGGGGTAGCGACTTTGACTGACACCAAATCGGTCGAGTTTCAAGAAGCAAGTGAATGTGTCTAGCCACACAGATGAGCTGTGATACAGCGAAACAGGCTTGTATGTGGATGACTAATATATATATATATATATATATATAGCATAATGATGATCCACGTATACTGTCTTAATATATATAGGAAAAACTACTAAAATTTTTTTTAAACTTACAATTTTTTAGTAGTTTTTCATATATATATATATATATATATATATATATATATATATATATATACTCTCGCCTCGATCAAAAACCCGCTGTGGGCGACAAAGCGAACCTCGCTGCCGAGGTTGAAAAGGACCTCCAATCCGTAATGGACTGGGGTTGGAAATGGCTCGTGAATTTCAATGCTTCCAAAACGAAGCTGCTATCAATTAACCATCATAGACAATCGCACTTACCTCCCATTAGAATGGAACAGGCTTGCCACCCCCCCGAGAGTAAAACACTACGCCTCCTTGGCCTTACACTCTCGGCGGACCTCAAATGGAATGACTATATCGAATCCATTGCTAAGTCCGCTGCTATGAAGGTCGGTTCTCTGTGCAGGGCCCGGAACCTCCTTTAATTGCCTATCTTTAGAAAATGTGGATTCTTTTACTAAACCCTTTTTCCTTGGTTAACACACACACACACACACACACACACACACATACACACACACATATATATATTCTCTAATAATTTTTAAACTGATAAACTTCCTGTAATTGGCATTTAGCTCGCTTCTACCTAAAAGGTTTAATTAACTAAACTTAAATATATATACATATATTTCTTTAATAACTTTAAATTCATGACTTCCTGTAATGGATAAACTTAATTAAAAATTTTTAAGATATTATATTTAAATCTATTCCTCCCCTTCCTAAATATACCATTTCAACACCCTGTAACCCCGCCACTACCAGCTCTGTCGTGTTATACTTTGTGACCGTTGTTAACCTGACCCCTTCCACACTTTACCCCAGGGCCTTCGCAATTTGGAACAAAACAATGTCGCTGACGTGACGTAGAATCTCTATTAGAGATCCTATGTCGAAATGTACATCTGACACCTTTGAATTTTGAAAATTTGCTCTAATTTAATATATATATATATATATATATATATATATATATATATATATATATATATATACACACTACCGTCCATAATTATTAGGCCACCCCAGTGTTTTAAAATATGATGTATTTCATACTATTTTTAGAGTATTTACTGCCAAGTGAATAATTGTAAATGAAAATAGAATGGTTCTTTTGTTAATAATGCACATGTTATTGTGCATTATTGAATGAAATTATAAATATTTAATAATTAGCTATATTGCAGTTTCATCAATGAAAGAATGAAGAAAATTTAGGGTGATTCGGATGAGTTCATCTTTGCTTCTTTGTTTTTAAAAATTTTGCAAAGTAATAATAACAAAAGAACCATTCTATTTTCATTTAGAATTATCTACTTAAAAAGAGTATGAAATACATCATTTTTTTTAAAACTGGGGTGGCCTAATAATTATGGCCGGTAGTATATATCTGTAAATTCAGATAAAATTTAGAAAGGAAGTAGCCATTTTCCACAAATCGGTTTAAGACATGCATTAAACAAAGAATGAGGAAAAATTCTAATGCCGGAGGATTGGTCTAGTAAAGGAAGGGGTTGGGGGATATTGGCTTTTATAGGGTTAAGCTAGCGGAATCTTAGTAGTAATTTCGTCTGCGGTTGTGGGAGGTAAATGTAACTGCTTAGCCAAATTTAAAAAAAAAAAACTTTATTGTGATTAAATGGAAGAATAAGATAATTATTGCAATTTAAATTGATTTCTATGACGACACATACTAATGATCTCTCTACGTTTAGGAGGATTCGGACGAGTTCATCTTTGCTTCCTTGCCTTGTAAAATTTTGCAAAGTAATAACAAAAGAACTATTCGATTATTATTTGGCAATAAATACCAAACATAATATGAAATACATCATTTCTTTAAAAAAAACTGGGGTGGCCTAATAACTATGGCCGGTAGTTTATATATATGTTTCACTAAAGATGACTGACAATGTACTTCGATTAAGGTTTTTATTCAATTTTTTTGTGTTCCTATAAGTGTTTTCTTTTCTGGATTTTATATCCAGAAAAGACAACTGTCTGAATGTTCAATATATCCGAGCGCTTCCGGTTATTCAATTAGCCATTATCAAGGATTTATAAAAAAATTAAATTACCTGAAAAATAAAAAAAAATGAAATAGCAACACCCATTAATACCAACTATAAACACCGCCACAACGTGCCGTGTTTTGAAAGCAAAATATTTCCTCTAGAAACATTTAAACAATCTACACATTCAGTTAAAAAAATTCACTGTTAATGGCTAATAGAATAGCCGAAAGCACTCGGATCAGTTATTCATTATACAATAAAAAATGTATAAAATGTTTATTCGTAGTACACTGTAAGACGACTTTAATACAGGGATTGAGTTTTGTTTAACGGTTATTTAATGCCCACAAAGGTAGGATTTTAAAGTATTTTTATTTTATAATGTTCGATTTTTTTTAATAATCAAATCGCCATAAGCAAGCCAGTTTACTGCCACTGTTTTTCAGGGGGTTACACAGGAGGAAAGTTATGAGAAAGAGTGAGAGGTTATATAGAAGGTGTCAGGAAGTGGGTAAGAGAAAGATGAGAATACTGATGAGAGTGGAGTGGACGGGGAAGGGAGCATGAGAGAAAGGATGCAGGTTAGTGAGATAGGAGATGACAATTGACTTTACATTTAAATTCTTGGAGATTGTAGCTGCCGGGGAAGCAAGTAAATGGAAGGGAATTCCAAAGGCGGGAAGTGCGAGAAAAGAAGCTGGTGGAGTAGAATTTGCGTTTGCAATTTATTGGTTTCATAGTAAAAGGGTGGGACCTAGCTGCTAATCTTGTGGTTCGAGTAAATTTATATAAAGAAGGCACCAGTGAGGTAAGTTCATCGGAGCAGAAGCCGTGAAAATATTTGTAGAAGAGACACAAGGGAGCCACATTGCACCGGTGAGAAAGTGACTGTATCTGAGCTGCCAAGTCAGGATCTATTACATAACAGATTCTCCGTTGGATTATAGTGGAAAGGTTGATTTAGTCAGATTTTAATGAACATTTGTTTGTTATTTTTTTTATTTTAGAAAACTGAAAATGTCTTCTAGTTTTGTATTCAAAAATGTTTTGCTGAGAATAATTTGTTTTTCCTTCAAAAATGTGATATGGTAATATTTTTTTTTCTTCAAAAATGTATTATTAATAATATTTTTATTTCAAAGATGTATATATTTCTATAAAAATGTATTTTTATGCATTCATAGTGTTTTGGCCCCACTTTGGGAGTTAACTGTTTGCCCATAGCTGGGACCCTAACAGGTGCTAGCACTCTGCGTCAGTGTGGACCTGGGAAAAACAGAAATTAAGAGGTGATTCCATGCTTCTCACGACCGCCCAATCACAGGCTTTACTCCCGGATGCAGTTTACCGTCACAGCCAGGACCGTCTTTAATGAAAGTTGTGTAAAAGAGGGATACCTGCCTCTCTCTCTGTCTCTCTCTATTTATATATATAGGCAGCAATCCCTCCTTTATACAACTATCAGTAACAGTGATATATATATATATATATATATATATATGAGGTGTATTAAAAATATTTTTACAAAGTTTGGGGGTGAGTTCATGACACCTAAACAAAGCGTGAAAACCAAATACGAAGAACAAACTAGGAAAGGACATACAAAATGGGACGCGCTAAGGGAAGCAATAGTGACATCAGCAAACAACATTGCCCCTTTGGGGCAATGATGTAGGCGCAGAAAGAAAAACGAGTGGATGACTGAAGAGATTCTGGACATGATGCAAAGGAAGAGACAGCTGAAGTTCCTGGGACACGCAATGAGGAAGGAGGGCTTGGAGAATCTGATACTAACAGGCCAGATAGAGGGAAAAAGAGACAGGGGAAAGCAACGGATAACATATTTGAAAGACCTAATCAGGTGGATGACGGAACGAGGATTGCATGGTGTAACAGGAGAAGGCGTGCTCAGAGCCACGAGGGATAGGGAAACGTGGAAAGCCATGATCGACTATGTCCTGAAGGTACCTAAATCCTTTCTATTTATGGTAATATTTTAGTTTTTTTTTCTATTAAATTTTCGGATTTACATGTTGGTTTTTATTTTTTCATTAACTTGTAAATTTTATTGTAATTTACGAACCGTTTGTTTTTATTTTGAAACAATCTTTATATTTTTCATTTTTAACCTTCCGGAGGTTAATTTTAGTGTAATTTGTATTTTTAATTTCTACGTATTTTTATTTTTTACCCATTTTTCCCCTACAGCTTAGACATTCTGGCCTTCTTCTCTAGGGAGGAAGAGGTGACCAGTCTCTCCGCACTTCCAAGTTGGTTTTCGGCCAGGTACAATGACCGGCATTTTCCAGGCAGCTGGGGATGGAAACAAAGGCCGAACGTCAGAGAAGACAGCCCCTATTTGGCCGTACTTAAAAAAAAAAAACAAAAAAAAAAAACTAAAAAAAAAATACAAGGAAGCCACATTGCACCGGTGAGAAAGTGACTGTATCTGAGCTGCCAAGTCAGGATCTATTACATAACAGATTCTCCGTTGGATTATAGTGGAAAGGTTGATTTAGTCAGATTTTAATGAACATTTGTTTTTTATTTTTTTATTTTAGAAAACTGAAAATGTCTTCTAGTTTTGTATTCAAAAATGTTTTGCTGAGAATAATTTGTTTTTCCTTCAAAAATGTGATATGGTAATATTTTTTTCTTCAAAAATGTATTATTAATAATATTTTTATTTCAAAGATGTATATATTTCTATAAAAATGTATTTTTATACATTCATAGTGTTTTGGCCCTACTTTGGGAGTTAACTGTTTGCCCATAGCTGGGACCCTAACAGGTGCTAGCACTCTGCGTCAGTGTGGACCTGGGAAAAACAGAAATTAAGAGGTGGTTCCATGCTTCTCACGACCGCCCAATCCAGATGTTCCCCGGCGACTTAACGTCTTGTTTATCAGCCTCACTTGGGTTGGCCGCGTTCTTATGTTTATTATTGTTTGTTTCTTGCGATTGACGCAAACTTGGAATTCTCTTGAGAGCCCCATAATTTATCAGGAGGTCTTTTACCGACTGACGTTTGTGTATTTAATAAACGCCAAGTTATATATATATATGTATATATATATATATATATATATATATATATATATATATATATATATATAAACGAAACAAAACTTCCCTTGTGCCAATTTATAAGAGGTTTGGAGGAGATGAATGATGAAAGCGTTATATATCCTGGTGTTATATATCGACAAACAACAAACACGCATATATATAAAAATATAAAGTTATATTTTTATTAATGACGATGAACCGTGTAGAATAGGGAACAGAGAATTGAGAGAGCGCGCTTCTAATGGGTTGACGGGAGTGTAGTCTTATCTGCTGTGTCTCTCTTCACCGGCCGATCTCTGTTGCTCCTCCTCTACTGGCGAATCCGTGTGCCGAGGTCTTTTTATAATCTTCCAGAACCGGGACTTTTTCTTCCGGTTTTGCCTCGCCCACGCACGCCCACGTAATTCTCAGAGACACCTGTTCTGTTTGCCTCTGTAGTTATTTCCGCTGCTGCCGGAAATAAGGTCAAACGACATCCGTTCCTTTCAACGACCGGAAACACCCTCGCTTGCACCAGCCTTCCTCGGGTGGGGCCAAATTGTTATATTACATTCCTCGCCCTCCCATTTTCCAAAATGTTCACCTAAGAACATTTTAAGCGCAACACCCTCACACTCCTCACCATGCCACACAAGCCCGACAATTGTATAAAACATGTGCACGCCAAAACAACAAAACATGTGCATGCCGAAACAAAAAAAACAACAAAAAAATATATAGGGGAGCCTACATCGGCAACCTAACAATGTTCGTGTCCAGCGTGAAAATTGTTCTACCAGCTCGATGTTTCATTGTTCCTTTTTTTTTTTTTTTTTTTAATATCCATTTTCACAGAATTGGGCAAAGTTCTTAAAAATGTTCATTTTCTTTCTCGACTCTGTCCATAAGCGTAGACGCCTCGATGCACGACCACATGATCATAGGCGGTAACCGCGCCCCAGTTTCTAAACTGACATCGAGTAAATGACCTTTGACCAACACCATGCGTGTTTCTGCTCGAGTTTATTGTTACACATGTAACTTCATTTAATTTAATTTAATTTCAAACATACTATGTTTGAACACAGAAAAATGGCCATTATCTGCAGTACATATCATTCATAGTCTGACCGAGAAATGTTCAATAGAAAATGAAGAAAATTACCCTGATTCCAACGTTAATCCGCATGCAATTTACTTGTGGAGGATTAGAGGTTTCATCTATATTAATTTAGTCTAAAAAAATGGACCCGTGACTCGTAGTTCCTTAGTTTGTACAATGTTTTCTATTCCCTGAACTACTTCCTCTGGATTCGAATCCAAGCATATCTGATTTGTTGACATCTCTCTGTTTAACGCAGAGACATTTGAGTGTTGAACACCCGTTGACCCCGGAGTACTATTCACAACGGATAACTCCCTTTCCTTTCCCGAAGCACTGTTGCTTCTTTCACACTTAAAAATCCGCTTCCTAGCTATTATTCCAAGGATTATCATAACGCCGACTATGCCAGCAATGACTCCTATCGTCAACTTCTTCGGGAGTTCTTCATATCCTGGTCACGGCACCAATTATGCGTCTGTTATATATCGACAAACAACAAACACGCATATATATAAAAATATAAAGTTATATTTTTATTAATGACGATGAACCGTGTAGAATAGGGAACAGAGAATTGAGAGAGCGCGCTTCTAATGGGTTGACGGGAGTGTAGTCTTATCTGCTGTGTCTCTCTTCACCGGCCGATCTCTGTTGCTCCTCCTCTACTGGCGAATCCGTGTGCCGAGGTCTTTTTATAATCTTCCAGAACCGGGACTTTTTCTTCCGGTTTTGCCTCGCCCACGCACGCCCACGTAATTCTCAGAGACACCTGTTCTGTTTGCCTCTGTAGTTATTTCCGCTGCTGCCGGAAATAAGGTCAAACGACATCCGTTCCTTTCAACGACCGGAAACACCCTCGCTTGCATCAGCCTTCCTCGGGTGGGGCCAGATTATTATATTACACTGGGAACCAAGAGAATATAATTGAATTTCAAAAGAATCAAAATTGGAACGCAGACAAATAAAAAAGAACGTCTTGTCAAAAAACGCCGGCTTTCAAGGCAACAAAAATATAGGACAATGGAATGTGGTCTGTGAACCACAGAATATGATTTAATTAAATTATTCGGTTTGAAATGAATAATTCAGAAACAATGTTTAAGGCCGGAAATATAAACAATGAAGAAAAGAATGAATTATATAATAAGCCGACAAAAATATTGTTTTTGGTATCAGAAACAATGAGAAATATATAAGTGTTGCATTAAGGTGTCAAAGTTGGAAAAAACTGAACAATAAAATAAACAAGAATGTGATGACGTCAAAATACAACTGGTGAGTATACTTGCCCGGGGGTGACGTAATTGGGTGAAGCTCGACACGGTTTGGACTTATAAGACCGGGTTTTATAAAAGAGCAGGACGAAACCAGGGACTCAGAGTGAACTCAAGGAAGACGGAGAAAATGCGAGTCAGAGAGTGGAATCTATTGTTTTTCTTGGTCGCTGACTATCAGAATTTCTAAACGTCTCTTTGTCACACGAAACTGTTTAAAGCAAGTGTTCATTTTGTTACACGTATGTGCGTTGTGGTACAGTGGATATCGGCTCGGAACGAGAATCCGGGGAGCCGAGTTCGAATTCCAGCTGAATCCATTTTATTCACTTACGCGGAAATAACCTTGGGAAAGGTATTAATCCGTCTCTTCCTTCCAGTTATGGGTTAAATAACAGGACAGATTGGGTTCTATAGCCTTGGTCGGCAACCAGTCTACCGCAGAAAGCAATGGCAACCTACTGCAGGATAATCTTCTGCCCAGTCAGTCATGTCTCCGTCGAGACATGATCGCACAAGCGTGTATCACGTATGGCACTCAACTGACTGACTGACCGTCAACTTTGTTTCATTATTGTGAACATTATTTATTGGTCTGTTTGTTTTATTTTTTGGAACTCTTGTGTTTTTCGTTTGGGCGGGGGCACAAAGACCAGTATGGCTCTGTCTCCCCAACCCTATACTTCTTCGGCGGGTATGCTGACGGTGACTTCTCTGCCGTCGGCATGGAACAACGTTCCTGCAAAAAAAGACGCCGCCTATTACCAAAATTTGTAAAAGAAATTCAAGAACTTCATTTCGTCATCCCTGAAGTTGTGGATGTGATTACAGCAAGAACAATCTCCCCGTTGACCTTGGACCCAAAAACTCGAGTTTAATGGGGTCAGCAGGGAACGCATTGAGGAAGCGCTCAAAAGCATTAAGATCACCCCAAAGGTATTAGCACGTCGGTCCCGGGCTATGTAGGACATTCTTCCGAGTACGGAGGAAGAAGCCAAGAAATTGGCAGGAACGACTTTGATGGCGAAAGGAATCAGGCTCCAGACGGAGTATATGCGGACCCGAAGGACCCGTATTACCATTCACGGGGTTCCACTTGAAATCTCGGACGATCACATTGGGGCTTTCTTTGCCCAGTTTGGAGCGGTAGACGATGTGGCTCGAGTTAACAGCAAGGCGGGCGTACCCACGGAAGATGTCGTAGACAGGCCAAATTTCCGACGTGTAAGGGCCGAAAACTTTTCGTGGTAGTGGTGGGGCGCAAGCCGTATTGTTGGCCAAGGTGTGTCCCTCAAGAAAATCTGCATTAGAGCAACAGACATCAGCATCACAAGTAACACCGGCAACACCGCCGGTGGTCAAAGCCAATGTACCACCGGAAAAATGTCCAACCAGACATCAGCAACTGGAGAATGGACTGAAGTTGTAAGGCGAGAGAGGAAGATTGCTTCTCCTCCTCCTCCTCCTCCTCCTCCTCCTCAGAAGGATACCACTCAGAAAGTATCACCAACTAAAAAGGACGGAAGACAGCAACAACAGCAACAACTACAAAAAAAAAGACACAAGCATCGAGGAGCAGATGGTGGTGGAGGAGATGCCTCCCCCACGTACCTCATCGTTAGAGAGGAAGGGAGGAAGATGAAGAAGTTTCTTTGAAAAAAGGAAAGAAAGAATCAACAGAACGGGGCAGGGCGAAATGGGTCATGGTTGCCGCCAGGGTCCTATCCGCCCCTGCATCACCAAGTAAAAAGATAACCTTAAAGGGGATGTGTCATTCTGCCTCCCCAGTAAGACGTGAATCGTCGCCTTCTCGCACACCATCTTCCCAACCAGTAACTCCTTCCCCACAAACTTCTTCCCTATCTGAAACGCCCCCTGTGCAACCTGAATATCCCTCCACCCCATTGGAAACGCCCTCCTCTAGCAATAACCAACCCTCCCCTAGCAATAGCCAATCCACCCCCAAAGAAAATAAAAATAAAAGGATAAACCCCTTGAAAAGAGAGGACATCTGTCAAATTGACAGGCCGGCCTTAGAGAGGGACCTTTCCACCCAGAAGAAGGCCCTACTAAGTCCACTGTTTAAATTATCCTCGGTCGACGGAAAGTCGATCGAGGACCCTAACAATTTTCCCAAGGCACCCGGAGTAATGACTTTAATTAGGAACAACGGGGGAAACCTCAGAGTGTGGGATTATCCTTGTTCCCACAGATTTTCGCTCCGTATGTGACCAGAAGTAATTTTTTTCTCTTACTTTTCAGGTTTAAAAGATGCCAATTAAGTTAGCAAGCTTGAATGCGAAGGGGCTTAGGGATCGGAGTAAGGCTGTTCGCCTGCTTCGGGGCCTCTTGTTCTTCAGTGTGGATGTCGCCGCGATCCAAGAAACTCACTTTGTTCGCAAGGCCGATGCCTGTGTGCTGTCTGGGAGTGTAGTTTGGGCCCGACCTCCAGTTGGAGAAAAATTGGTCAGAAGTACTGGCAAAGGTCGGCGCGTCGGTCGAGATTTGTCGTCGAAGGAATTTGTTCTTAAAGGGTTTGGTTGAGGCGTGTGATACGTCTTTCCCATTATCCTTTACCGGTTGTCAGTACTTCCACTTTGTAAATGGCGTATGGAGGCGATCGAGCGTTTGCTATTCTGCCTTCTGTGGAGAGGACGCAAACACTACGCTGACAAACGTGTCTGTTACTAACGTCCGTGTCATGGGGGTCTGGGAATGCCGTACCTAGTGGGCCACAAGGTTGCGTCAAGGTTGGTTTTTCTCAGGCGAGCGATTTTGGAAGACTCATTGCTGGCGGGGGTAGTGAGGAACATGTTCCCTAGCCTTACTATCACTCGCCCCATCCGGATGCGGTGCCGTAAGCCCTTGAGGCGATCGAGTTTTCTCATCGTATGTCTGGCGGTCTTGCAGGCCATTCCACGGTCCAGTGACCTTTCACATCCTAGGAGAGTCTTCTATCGTGGGTTAGTGGAGGGCGTCGCGAAGGATTCATTACGTGATATGCTCCGCTTGTCGGAGGAGGCGTTTCGCTCGTTCTGGTCTTGGGCGCCAGGTACCGATTATCTCAGCAACTCTGAGTTTTCGCTCACCTGGCGATTGGCTCAGAATCGGTTGCCTCTCAATGACATGGCCTTCATACGGGGCCTGGCGGATTTGTCAAATTGTGAACGCTGCAACCTTGGCTTGGAAGAAACGGCTTCGCACGCCTTCTGCCATTGTTCGCGGGTTCGCCCTCTATGGGACCGTGTCGGCGAGTTGACTGCTCGTATCGCGCCGCGAGAGCTTGTGCTCATTGTCGCCCCCGTTTTCTGGGATGAAGCGTATGGTGTTTCTGTCGCTGCTAGCCACGGCTCGAATGGTGATTTGGACGACGCGAAAGGAGGAAAAATTTCATAGTTGGTCTTCTAAAGCCATAAACACAACGAGTTTTGCAAGGACTTCTCTGTTATTTGCCTTAATAATTAATACTTGTTTTTTTTTATCTCTGTCTTGTGTATTCCTTTTTTTTCAGCAATTCCAACTAAATTCACGTTATTTTGCAAAATTGATATACGTTTGGCTGCTTGAAGGAAAAACAAAACAAAAAAACGAGGGAACGAATAGACGCATCTACGGAAAGCAAAGTCGACTTAAGGAGCCCTATGAAATATAAAAAAAAATTGTTTAAACATAATACGCACGTAAAAAAAAAATAATTTAAATCATTTGTCTTCGTGACCCCCACCCCCCCCCAAAAAAAAACAGTGTCTTGTTACCTTAACAAAATTTTAAATCATTTGTCTTCGTAAAAAAAAAAACAGTGTCTTTAAGTAAAGATAAAATTCTCATGTGTGACTTGTTACCTAAAAAAAAAGATATATATCAACTCATTTTAATTTTCTTCATAAAAAAAAAAAAATAAAAAATACTACACGTGTTCAAAGGGAGAGCACTTCTGCAACTTTCTTGAAATTAGTTGTTAAAATTATTTCCTTACCACTTGTCTAATTAAGACAGAAATTGTTTTTATTATCGTCTGAAACTATTTTAACCCTCTAGGGCCATTCGTATCATATTTGATACAGTATGAAAACAAGTCTTGAAAGAAATATTTTCCTGAAAAATTTTTTAAGAGAAATATTTTATAAATTTCAAATGAAAGCAGTACTGACTGCACAGTCAATGAATACCAAATATTTCCTTATAGGGAAATACCAAATGTTTCCTTATAGGGAAATACTGTATCAAATATGATACGAATGGCCCTAGAGGGTTAAAGAAATTGGAAAATGGAGAATGTCAAAGCCTTAAAAGGTGTGAACGTACTGGTGGACTCTCGGAATATTTTGAAAGATGAAATTACCCTTAACTTAGAGATGTTAGAACAACGCGAAGGACTAAGGAAAAGGACTTTTCTGAAGGAAGAAGCTATCATTAAAGAGCTACAATTAGAAGTTCGTTCGTTAAACGATAAAATTAAAGGTCTGTGCATTAAGGCAGAACTTGATTTAAAGGAGTGTGGATTTGTGAAAGAACAGAAGAACGAGACTAGTTTTCGGACTAGCTCTAATGATCGTCTTGCCGTCATTGAAAATTCTGTTGAAGAATTCGCTCCGTCGGAGAAATCTGAAGCTGCCCAGGTTCCTTTGTTATCCGTTCCAAAGCTGCAATGTGCAACCTTCAGTGGAATCAATCCTTCCAAGTTCGAGTTTAAAAATTTCATCTCCCAGTTCAAAAACTGTACTGACTCCATTAAGTCCAGTAAGACGAAGCTGGCTCTTTTAAAGTGATATATGAGTGATTATGACTTACAATTGGTTTCCCATCTAACTTTAGAGGATTAAAATACGGTGTTGCCGTGGACCTGCTAACAAAAGAATTTTTAGATGTCCCTTTCATCATTAATAAAATCTTCAAGCAGATCATTTCTGCTTCTCCTCAGTACGACCCCGAATTTGTGTCTGTGAGACAATACCTTGCTGAAGTGAGGGCAGATTTGTCCGAATTAAAAACTTCCTATCGTATTGATTTTTTTGAAGATAAGTCTTCTGGTTTTTTGTTGATCATTCACATTATGTTTGAAACATTACCAGTGGTTTTAAGAAGGGAGATTAGTCACAGAGTGGTAACAAATTACCCTCCCCTGTCATAAATATTTGAAAACTATAATGAGGCTATTCGTGCTCTGTCCAGGAGTAAAAAACAATTTCAATCCTCAGAAAATTATTCAAAAATTGATAAGGGGCTAGTCAGGAATCATGAAAAAAGGAATGGAGATGCTGCTTTGCAAAATTTTACCACAAGCTCTTCCAGAACATACTGCAAACTTTGTACAGTACGTGGCCACTCCATGTTAAGTTGCACCAAATTTTCTTCATATAAGGACAGAATTGAGAGGTGCAAACAATTAAAATTATGCACAGGATGTTCCAGTTTCAAACACAAAAGCGAGAATTGCCCAGGACTCCAGAGCAAATCTCCTCTCACATTATGCTCCTCTGAAGCGCATATAATACTATTGTGTGATAGTTCTAAAGGAATAATTTCTCTATTTTCACACGCGCATGAAAACGGCACAATACTACCTATTGTGGCAATTTCTCTGAATAACGGGAATAGAAAATCGACCATTATCCTATTGGATACCGGAAGTCAGCGTTCCTATTTCTCAAAAAACAAAAAAACAAAAACAAAAAAAACAAAAAAAAAACAAAACAATATTAAAGCAGTTGGGATATTCTTAATACAACCAATTACCAAATGAAAACCTATACCGTGAAGAAACTTAATCAGGTTGTACTAAATGTTAATGTGGGAAAAGGGAGACAACTCCCTATTCCAGTCTTGATTGACGATTTAATCTCCATTTTGAATTTAGTTGTTTCGGAAAGGTTAAATCCAACCTAAACAAATTGAATTACAAGTTGGCATTTAGTAATGAAAACCAAGGCAATGCTATAAAAATACAAAGTATCCTTGGAGTTGATATTTTTCAGTTCATGACAGGCTCCAGGATTATTAAATGCATGAATGGATGTGTCTGGGACTTGCCTCAGGGGATTGTTTATTTGGAAATGCGCAACATTTTTATATCCTCAGCAAATCACCCCTGTGAGACCTGGGAGCTACAAACTCTGCTCCAATTATCATACAGCAATATCGGAATATGCCCATTGTCCGGAGCGACAATTAAATTCCATATTGGAACCGAAGTCAACATACCTGGATCCGTTTCCTGATATATTTGAAACTTCGAACTTGGAAAGAAAACATGTTTGCTGTCGACTCTGCAGCTGCTGCTCCCTTTGGCGAAGAACTAATTAGTGACTACAACAGGGATAATAAAATTGACAGCTTTAAAGAGTCTATCGAATTCAGGGACAATTCTTATTTTGTGGATCTACCGTGGCATAAGGAAAAAATCAAGTCTGTTCCTTCCAACTTCCAAGTCGCTCTTAAAGTGCTAGACAGAACAATGCTTTCCTTGGAAAAAATGAACTTGGATAAAGCCTATACAGACATTTTTCGTCAGCAAGAGTCGGAAGGGACCATTGAAAGAATTGAAGTCAACCTACGAGATTTCCACAAATACATCTGGATACCCCATAGACCACTCTTCAAGTTAGACCAACAGATAACAACCAAAATAAGGCCTGTTTTTAATTGTTCTCTGAAAACTGGAGATCGTTACTCCCTCAATGAAGCATGTTATCCTGGTGTAAACATGATGAATAATATGCTTGAACTTTTGCTCTAGTTTGTCACCAACATATACGTTCTATTAGGAGATATAAGGAAAGCCTTCCTTATGATCAAACACAAGTCTGATGAGGACAAAAACAGATTTTGTTTTTTTGTGAAAGATGGAGACAATTTGCTCTGTTATCGGCATTGGACATTAATATTTGTCTTTAATGTCAGCCCATTTATTTTAAATTAGGTTCTTCAGCATTCCAACCATAGTCTCAAAGACATGTGCCCCTGAACTCTCCTCTGTACTTTCTAAGCTCTACAACCTCTGCCTATCTGCTTCCTGCTTTCCTGCCTGTTGGAAATCTTCCTCTGTAGTTCCTATATTTAAAAACACTGGAGAATCCTCGGACCCTGCAAATTACCGCCCTATCAGCCTTCTTCCGATCTTTGGTAAAGTGTTCGAAGCCATTATCAACGCCGAGGTGGTTCAGCATCTCACAGCACACAGGCTCCTCTCGGACAAGCAATATGGTTTCCGCTTCACCAGGTTTACTGCTGATATGCTAACGACCATCACCGAGTACATATACCAGGCACTCGACAGGAATGGCGAAGCCCGAACCGTTGCATTGGATATATCTAAGGCGTTCGACAGAGTTTGGCATGCTGGCCTTCTATGTAAACTGCGGAGCTATGGTATAACTGGACATTTGTTTGAACTAATCCAGTCATTCCTCTCTAACCGCACAATGAAGGTGGTATTAAACGGACATGCCTCTCAGAACTACCATACAAACGCAGGTGTCCCCCAAGGCTCCATCTTAGGTCCTACACTCTTCCTGATATATATTAATGATCTCCCTGATTCCATAAGAGCCCAAATAGGTTTGTACGCCGATGACACCACAGTTTACTCTCGCCTCCAACAAAAATCTGGTGTAGGCGTCAAAGCTAACCTCGCAGCCGAGATTGAAAAAGACCTCCAATCCATATTGGACTGGAGTAAGAAATGGCTAGTAAATTTTAATGCTTCTAAAACGAAGCTACTCTCAATTAACCATCATCGACAATCTCACCTACCTCCCATGAGCATGGACCAGGCTTGCCTCCCAGAGAGTAAAGCACTACGCCTCCTTGGTCTCACACTTTCAGCGGACCTCAAATGGAATGACTATATCGAATCCATTGCTAAATCCGCTGCTATGAAAGTCGGTTCTCTGTGTAGGGCCCGGAAGTTTTTTCCGTCTAAATCTATCCTGCACATTTACAAATCTACCATCCGCCCGTGCATTGAATACTGCTGCCATATCTGGTTGGGTGCCCCTGTTGTTCTCCTCGGGCTTCTCGATAAGGTTCAGAGGAGGGTCTGTAATGTGATAGATACCGACTTGGCAGACCGCCTGCAGTCTCTCTCCCATCGGCGCGACGTGGCTTCCCTGTGTCTCTTCTATAAATACTTTCACGGCTTCTGCTCCGATGAACTTAGATCACTGGTGCCCCCTAAATACGAATTTGCACGAGATACTAGATTAGCAACTAGATCCCACCCTTTTACAGTGAAACCGATAAAATGCAGCCGTAACTTCTACTCCAACAGTTTCTTTGCTCGCACTTCCCGACTGCTTCCAAAACGATTGCTTCCCCGACGGCTACAATCTCCAGGAGTTTAAATGTAAGGTCAATAGACACCTCCTAACACACTAACCTGCTCCCATTCTATCAAGCACTCTTCCCATCTGCCTAACCCTCATCCTCGCTATCCTTACTCATCTGTCACCTTCCTCCTGACATTCCCTATGTCTAACCACTCTTTCTCGTTACCTTCCCCTATGTAGCCCCATGCGCAATAGTGGCAGTGTAATGCCTTGATTGGGGTGAGATGATAAAAAAAAAGTGAATCACTTTACAAATGATACATGCACTGAGATGCTAAAAAGACGTTTTTATGTGGACAACTTATGCATGACAAGCAACTCTTCCGAAGAAATAATTAGCCTATATAAAAATTCGGTACGTCGTTTGCAGAAGAGAAATTTCCAACGGAGGTCGTGTAATTCCAATTAAGAGCCTCTACGAGATATTATGATTAAGGATGATAGAATTGTGCAGCATGGTTGTGAATATGAGAAAGTTTTAGGGTATAAATATCACCCTGACTTGGACAATATCAGCATTGCTAACACTTCTGTTCACAAAAACATTCTTTCAAAAAGGGATATTTTAGCAGAGACAGCAAGAATATTTGACCCATTGTCACTCTGTGCTCCTGTTACAGTTAAAGCGAAAATTCTTCTCCGAAAAGTGTGGTTGCTCAAATTGAATTGGGATGAGAAAGTACCAGCTGACGTATTGACAACCTGGAGGAATTTGGCCGAGGGTCTATCTGGGTTGAGGAATCTGTTTTTCTCCAGACAAGCTGTAGACACTGATAGTCAACTGGAATTATACTTATTCTGTGATGCATCACCTCAAGTATATGGCTTTGTAGGTGTATATGGATTTTATGGTGTGCAAAATGGGAAATCCCATATAATATTTTCTAAAGTTAGAGTAGCTGCGATGAAAACAAAAACATTACCTATGATGGAATTGCTTGCACTATATACTGCATTCAAGGCGTTAAACATGTTACTGAAATCCTACTCTGGTTTCAAGATTGAGAACATCTTTGTTTTTGTGGATGTACAAGTTGTATTTTCGTGGCTTCTCACAGATAATGTTAAGGCAAAAATTTGATATACCAGAAATAGAATCAGAGTCATTCGAGATATGAAAGAGAAGTTGTGTAAAGAATTTGGAGTAGACATTCATTACAAATATGTCCCCTCTGCCAACAACCCGGCTGATCTTTCTCGTGGTATCACTCTGGAAAGATTTAAGAAGAAATTGGACCACTGGAGATATGGGCCTCCTTGGCTGGTCGAGGAACTTGAAAAATGGCCAAGAAAACAAATGCAACGTGGAAAATGTTTTCCATAATACATTGAGTGAAACTATTCAGGAACCACTGATTCCTTATGATAGATTCTTACACTTTGACAAGTTATGGTGTTCTACTGCCTACATATTCAGATTTGTAAATGGATGCAAGCGAATGCAAGCGAATAAAGGAACAGTCTGATCCTATACAGACAGCTAAAATTTACTTAATAAAAATGATGCAATTGCAAGTATTTGATAAAGAAATTGCATATCTAAAGAAACCTCTTAATAAGGATATTCCCTTACTGGTTAAGAATCTTAACGTTTTTATCGACTCTGACGGCATCGTGAGAGTGGATAGCCGAATTACCAATTTTACAAGATATGACTATAATTTGATCTACCCTATTTTAATTGCCAAACATCACCCTCTTACAGAATTAATAATCATGGATAGCCATCTTCGATGCAAACATTTAGGTATAGGCACAACAGTGACCAAATTAAGACTGTCAGGATATTGGGTTCCACAAGCAAGACAGTCTGTGAAGACAGTGGTTTCTGATTGCACTACCTGCAGAAGATTCAATAGCCTTGCCTTCAAATACCCCAAGTTGACTAATTTGCCCAAACACAGAGTTAAATTGATAAATCCATTCCAACACACCGGAATCGATTACACGGGACACATCTGGGTACAAAGAGATGAGAGGTCTCATAAAATGTATCTGTTGATTTTCACATGTATGAATGTGAGAGCTATTCACATCGAACTTGTGCCTGATATGAGCACACAAGCTTTCGTCCAAGCATTGATTCGTTTTTCTAATATTTATGGAGTACCCAGCCACATATGCAGTGACAATGCACGTGCATTTAATGCAGCCTTAGGTGGTGATGTAATTAAACATCACGTCAGCAGCAATGAATTCAGTAAATCATTTACAAAATGTCATCAAACTTATTAAAATACCTCTATATTCCCATTGGATTGGAAATACTTGGGAAAGAATGATCAGAGTGATAAAATCCTGCCTATTTAAAACACTGGAGCGTTCCAAAATTGATTATTTTAACCTTCTAACCCTCCTATCAGACATCCAAGGAGCAGTTAACTCCAGACCTCTGACTTACAGATGTTGATCTACTTCCCCTAACACCCAACCGCTTTGTTCATCCAAACATAAACTCTGAGCTCTCCTTCCAATCTGACTCACCTAGTTTGGTTGAGACAGAGCCATGCACTTGATCTTTCTTTGTGGTTACTTTGGAAAACAGAGAAGAATTAATGTCTAAATTTAAGGACCTGTGGCACGATGAATATTTACTAAGTTTGAGGGAAAGTTGCAAGAATTTACATGAAATTGAATTTAACAATAAAATCAAGGTCAATGATGTGATTCTCATTAAGAATCCAGCCAAGCTCAGACCTTTCTGGAAGCTTGGCAGAGTTATTGAACTTTTCAGTGGTAACGACGGCAAAGTTCGTTCAGTCCGAATAAAAAGAGGTGATACCGTGGAAAAACATTGCCTCAAACATTTATATCCTTTGGAGTTGTCTCTCACTCACAGTTGTTTCCCTGACACACCAGCCGATGAAGAACCTAATGAAGCCGCATCCTCTCTTAAGAAACCTAATATGGAACCATCTGATTCTTCAGTAGAAATGGCCAGTTACAGGCCTAAAATGATCAGGAAATCCACATCCAAATTTAATCCTGAATACCTTTATTATTAAAACACACCAATTATAATTGGGCCATAATAATGCCTGAAACATTAAAATATCCTTATATTCACATTAAACAGAAAATTCTGTATAACGTAATTTAGCATTTTATGTTGAAATTGCAATCATTGTTTCTTGAAATACCATGCAACGATTTCATTCGTCGCATTTTTGTTGTCGGGAGAGTATAAAAAAAAGGGTTTGCTATTACTTCTCACATATAATTTCTCTTCCCACCCACCCCTAATCTAAATGGGCCTGTTTGATTGGCTAAGACGATTTTCCTTGACTAATCAGTGGACACCTAATTTTGGCGGTCTCAATGCAAAAATCTTTTTATCTTTCTCTTTTTTCAAATGTTTTAGCAAGGAACAACAGGTAGGAAATTTCCTCACCTTATTTGAGGCTACTTTGAACATTGTAAGAGCCGTCTAATTTATTTGGACGTTAAAGAACATTTCATAGTTGGTCTTCTAAAGCCGCAAACGCAACTAGTTTTGCAAGGACTTTTCTTCTCTCTAATTGCCTTAACAATTAATACTTGTTTCTTTATGTCTTGTGTCTTTTGTATTCCTTTTTTTCAGCAATTCCAACTAAATTCACCTTAAATGGCCACTTAAAAAAAATCGAAGTTAAATGTGACATTCCAATCTATATAATGTCTGAGATTACAGCAGAATTTCCTTAATGGAAATAAATTTAGCCATTAAGCTTTTAATTAAATCTAAAATTAAATTTTCAAGAATGTTTTTTCATGTTAAAAATTTTAAACTTAATTATCGAAAATTTATGCCGAAAAAGTGGAGGTAACTAGTATAAATTTGGGAGCAAAACAAGACTTGAAAATAAAAGGCTAAATCCAGATAAATTAAAATTTAGAAGTGGTGTAACTAGAGAGAAAATAAAACAAAGATAAAACAAAGTTTCGTCTAAAGACGAGAAAGTAAAAATTCAAAATATGGAGTTCAGACAAAAATAATAGAAATTCGCCCAAACGAACGAGGATAAATAGATTAAACTAAAGATTTAAAAATAAAGACTGCGAAAATATTACTTCACTCAGAGAAATGAAGTTAAAATTAATGCAAACTGAGGGAAAGTTGAGCGACGAAAAAGAAAAACGAAAATAAACAAACGACTGACAAAAAAAAAAAAAAGTAAAGACAAAAAGTTTCAAATAACTGCGATAATTAAGATTAAACTAGGAAATTAAACGAAAAAAACAAAAAAATAGACAAAAGCAGTTGTCTGATAAGACTTACGTCAGACCATAAAAAAAATTACAAATGGCGACCGAAGCCGAGGAGAAAACAAAAATCTGAAAAAGAAAAGAATTCAAAACTTCAATTCAAACAAAAAAGTAAAAATAATTGAAACAATTTAAGAAAATGTATTCAACTTTCACTAATAAAAAATCCTTTGTGGGTCTAATTCAAGAAGATTTAGTTAATAAAACGTCTTCTCGGAACTGCACAAAACGGAAAGTGTTAAAATCACATCTTACACGCAACTCTCATTGGACGAGAAAGAACAAAACGGTGTCTTGAGGAATGATTATTTATTAATATATATAATACATCGATTATGACACATGACCGAAAGGGGAGGGAGTAAGGCTAGTCAATACTTTCAATCCTAGATCTAGCTAATCAGATTCGCGATCCAATTAAAATATGTTCATTCACCACAAGTAACCGTCCATCATCTTACACTCCGACATATACCATGATACCACATATTCGCAGGGAGGCTTAAAAATGGGATAAAAATTTTATTTTATATACATTTTTTTATTTTACAAAAATATATCTAAAAATATGTGATATGAAAATGAGCGGGGAGGGGCCGAAAACCCCAAAATAATAACCCCAAAACAAACTAAAAAATATAACAAAACATTCAAACTAAAAAATAG
Organism: Ascarosepion bandense; assembly: GCA_037127315.1. Lineage (NCBI taxonomy): Eukaryota > Metazoa > Mollusca > Cephalopoda > Sepiida > Sepiidae > Ascarosepion > Ascarosepion bandense. The sequence continues at coordinate 662,275 of JBBBDQ010001715.1, read as the reverse complement.
CAAATGTTAGTAAGACTCGTACACCTCTCAAAATTAAGAGTGGCTGCTGTATTCTACCAAATGGCAAAATTAAGAAGTACATTTACTAGCGGAGAGGGTAAGGATAAAATAAATAATTGAATGGGAAAAATCAAAGACTGACCCAGTCAAGATGGAAAAAAAGGGGTCTAAAATAAACTGGGGAGGTTGGGAACCTTGACGTGGGTCATAACCAAAGAAAACTTTGGGAAACAGGTTAGTAACGATATTCACTCACATTAACTAGATAAACAAAGAAAGTCTATCTTAACCTGGGGAAGGTTCACAAGAAACCAGCTCGTTGCGTCAAAAGAGGACTTAAAAAGAAACTCAAGACTAGCCGTTTTGACGCAACTCAGAATCGCTAGAGCAACTCTAAAAGATATTTATTTTGTATAAGATATATACAAAAATGTGGCACATGGCCGAAAAATAGGGGTGGGTAGAGGGTGGTCTTCCGTAACGATCCTATACCTAGCTAAACAATTTCACAACCCTATCATTCATTAACAATTTGCGCATTCACCACAAGAACCCATCCATCACCTTCCGATCCTTCACGCACCTCAATACCACATACTTACAAGGGGCACCTAAAAAAGGGGAAAAACTCATGACGTAGAAATTTGCTAATATATACAATAATAAAAAATATCTTTAAAAGATTTAATGATAATGAAATGAAAAAGGGGAGGGGGATGACATACCTCAAAAGAACTAAAATATAACAAAATGTTCAAACTAAAGCAAACAAATGTTAGTAAAACCCGTCCACCCCCCCAAAAATAATAGTGGCTGCTGTATTCCATCAAATGGCGAAATCAAGTAGCACACTCGCTAAGGAAGTGGGGGAGGATAAAATAAATAATGGAATGGGAAAATCAAGTACCCAGTCAAAATAAAAAAAATGGGACAAACAAACTGGGGAGATTAGGAATCTTGACTTGGATCATAACAAAAGAGAAAGCCGGGAACAGGCTAAGAAACCCATTCATTCACATTAACTAGGTACATATCTAACTTAACCAAGGAGGGGTTCACTGGAAACCGCCCCGTTGTACCATAAGGGACTTAAAAAAAGAAAATCAAGGCTGGTCTCATTCACGCGAACCAACCAGACTTGCTACTTTTACCCACCTTTCGCTGAAATCTGTCGATACCAAGCGCTTTCATTCAGATCTGATCATTATCTTGAGTTGATGCTTAAAGAATTTAATCAGATACTGATGAAAATAACGTTCATGTTACAAGTTTCCATCCATTCGCAACGTCTAAATCATCATTCTTGCTACTGCCAGCAACATTAGAAATACCATTCATTTCTTTCCGGAATACGGAGGCAACGCATTATCACAGGCGTATGCGAGATCGGGGTAGGGGGGCACGAGATGTTCAGCAGCGATACGAGCAGTTAACTCACGGACATGGTCCCAAAAAGAGCGCACCTGAGGACAGTGGTAGAAGGCGTGCGAAACCTTTTCTTCTAAACCAAGGTCACACCAATAACAGTCGGGAAAATCCGCCCAGCTCCCTTTGAAGGCCACTTCATTGAGAGATAGCACGTTCCGAATCAATCGCAACGTAAGTGAAAACTCAGGGTTACTGAGGTAATTAGCGACGATCACAGCCATTTTGTATGATCTCTGGCTTGCGTTTCGAACGATTTAGTCAAGTGACTTTCAGTGTTGTTTTAAGTTCATCCTTGTATCTTCGAAGAGGGCAAACCCGATTGTCTTTTCCCCGAAATGAGATCACTGAATAAGACTTAACGTAGAAATCTTGACTTTTACATTTCTTGCAACCTGTCATGACCGTCGAAGACGGTAATTTATGATCAGCGACTTGAAGATTTAACCGTCCGCTCTTTCCAGGACTTTGGTGTGGATATTGATGTGGTGTAATGGTTAGCAAGCTTGTCCCCCTAGAATAATTACGATTGAGTCGTGATTTCGATCCTCACTGAGTGCCCCATATTTTCGAACTTGTACCATGTCTAAATTTTGCTTTCGAGGACTTCTGTGTATTGTATTCACTATATAATACTGTATCACCTCGAAACTAACGATCGGTTTGACATCAGTGACGGACACAAACAACGGGTATATAAAGATATAATCTTATATTTTTATTCTCTTTGGCAACAGTTGTGTGAGAGTGGTAGCCAGAGGAAGTCACGCACATACGCGCATACGAGGGAGTTGACTGGCTGGAGTTGTCTTCCTTTGCGTTCTCTCTGCGTCCTTTCGCCTGTTCTTCGATCTCAACCGAAAAAAAAAACTTGCTCAATATAAGCTCGATTGCATCACCTTTTGTCCAGTCACATTTACTTGTCGTTTTCGCATTGTTATTGTTTCTTGGGCCAGCTGCTTTTGACGTCATCACATTCTTCTGCCATTGTTTAATATCCTGTTTGACTGAATTAATATTCTGTAGATCACAGATGCGGCATCTTTGTCCAGGCCATTTGTTTATCATTTTCGCATTATTATTGCCTTTGACCAGCTACCTTTGACGTCATTAGAATTTTTGTCTTTCCATGGTTTATATTCTCCGACCTTGAACACGGCTTCTCAAAAAATACAATTACATTCCTTCAGTACAAACACTGGTCTCTGCAATCCTGCTGTTTGCATAAAATAATTCCTGCTATTAAATAATATTAATAATAAATATAAATATAATTAATGAATATTGAAAACTATATTGTAAATACACTTCTGAGCGAAACTTCTATGGGTTACAGAATATATAACAAATACCATTTATTCATGCCAAAATTAATAGCAAAAAATAAAATAAAATAAATAAAAATAGCAATAGGAATAGGAAACAAAACAAAACATATTCTACTCAGGTATTGGGTAAAAACCGCTTCTTTTTATCACACAACAATTTTACTTTTTAATTTTTAAAGTGAAAATATGAAATATCTAATATCTAATGAATATTATGACTTAATAAAAAAAGTAAGATTCGGATACCGTCGTTGCTAAAATCTATGGTAAAAACGAGTCTTCTATCCGTCACATAACATTTATTAGACTATATTGTTATAATTTTACTATTTATTTATTAGTTAATATAGTCTTATTGCCAGTTAAGTGGCATACGTGATACATGCTTGAGCGATCATATTTTGAAAGAGACCTACTTGAGTGGGCAGAATATATTTACTCGCAGTAGTTGCTATTACTTTCTGCAGTTGACTGGTTACCAACCAAGGATATAGAACTCAATCTGTTCTGCTATGTAACTCATAGAAGAGACGGATTAATATCTTTTAAGGGTCTTTGCGCGGAGTGAATCCAACGAATTTAGCTGGAAATTGAACACGGCTCTTCGATTTCTCCTTCAGAGCCGATATCCACTTCTCTACAACACACATACGTATTGTAGTGTTATAGAACCTAATATATAAATTAAACTTTATCATTGATGCCTATATGCAAGAAAATAAAATTACATATAAGAAAAAAAAAACACAATAAGACAAAAAAAGAAAAGAAAATGAAAATCCGCTTTAAACTAAGGAAGCGAAAGGATCTCATAATTTAATATTTGGATAAAAAATAGTCCTTTGTGAGAAATACGCTCAGTGTATGAAGGAAATGTGGAAAGCCGCATTTAACATTTCTTTCTGCTAAAATAATTTCAAAGCATATGTCTCTCTCTTAAATGAATGAAAAGAATAAAATTTCGAGAAACTAAAAGGTTTTTAATCGAATTTTTAACAGGAATTTTTACTTATCGTTCCTATTCTCGCAGCGAACGGAAGCTGCGCAATGTGTGCACATTTTCCTCTCAGATTATGCGCAATGAATCTTCATGCAAAAAGTTGTACGCGCGTGCGCGCGCACGCACACACACACACACACACACACACACACACACACACACACACGAATAGATACATATATACACACACAAGTTGTAGCACACTTTGTGTATGTGCGTGTGTCTGCATATTTTGAAGAAATATACAGTAATATGTATACACGTACAATATTTAACTCTCTCTCTCTCTCTCTCTATATATATATATATAATTATTATTATTGTTATAATAATAGCATACTTCAACTCAAAAGTTATCAAGTTTTGGTGGTCAATGCACCATCATTAGACAGTGAAATATAGATCAATTACGAGGTTATATATCTATATATATATATATATATATATACATATATAGATTAAATAACACACACACACCTATATATATAATAACATATATATATATATATATAATAACACACACATACACATATATATATATAGTAAACAACAAATTTATTGTTTCTTGTATTCAAACGAATGTCATTTTCACAACTAACATTTAACATTGCCTGATGACAAGATAAAAATCTCGAAACAGAAATTTCCGTGTCGCAATATATTTTTAATTTTTAATTCTATAACAAATTTAATTATATAATTATATTAAGCTCTACAATATTTATTGTATTGAGCGCTTTAAAAAAGTATATACTAGACAACTCAAAATCGTAAAACCTTGGGTCCTCTTTACCTGGATATATATATATATATATATATATATATATATATATATTAATAATTATTATGTTAGAACAATGCCTCATCAGGTAGTTAACAATTATGGTAATAAATAATTATTACCATCATTGTTAACTACCTGGTGAGACTTTGTGTTTTCAATGTCGAAACAAAATGTGCAATTTTGTAGTAGGTTGGAGTTTGCATATGCTTTAACGTAATAATTAATAATAAATATTCATTTTTCTATTTTTATATTGTGCACTGTTTTAAAAGATTAAAAATGACATCATATTATTTGAATGTAGTGGATTAGGGGTTATTATAACTTAGAAGATTTGTGGGTGTAGACTAATGAATATTGAGACAGTAAAGTGTAACAATGTGGCAGGAGGAAAGAAGTCTTAGTAATTAAAACAAAAAATGTTTGTCTTAAAGGATGTTGTTAATATGAAAACACAATTTTAATGTCCACCCACGTCTATTGAACAGGTGAAGAGGCTCATCCCTTGTTTCCTGTTTAGGATGCGGTTTCCGGTTTTTTCTCTTTTCCAATCTTTTTACTCTTACGTAGCCCCCTGCGCATCAGTGGCATTATCGCCTTGTTTGGGGTGATATGATTAAAAAAAAAAAAAAAAAAAAAAAAAGAAATATACGTAAAACGAAATTACCAGATTTTAGAGTTAACTGGTAGTGAAAGTAAGCATAGAAAGCAATGTAGCAGATAATTAACAGTATGGTTAGGTTTAAAGTATATATAATTAACTAAATGAGATAGGATTATAGATTTATAGCATATAGCAGACCGTTTGAGATAATTTTAGATATATTTAAGAGTGCGAATAATCTTATGGTGGCAGTAAGTAGTTACTTCATTACTTTGGTTTAATAAGTTTGCGGAAATTTAATTATTTTAACTTTTTCGTGTAAGCAAAGAAAACACTTTTCATCTAACAATTTACATGTTCTAGCTTTTGCTTATATCTTCCATTTTACTGTAGGTGTTTTATTAGCATATTTGGATTACCAATAGCATTTAGAAAGTGAAGTTGAGTTACTACAGATTTTATTATTTAAGGATAGCTTGTGCTGATAGAATTGCTACTTAAAAGTGTTTTTAGTATTTCCAATATAATGTTTTGTAAGAGCTGGATTTTCTGTAGTGGAAACGGTAGCTTGGTAGACTATAGAATCTATAAGGTAATTATTTTGCAGGGGACATTCTTTTGGGTTACGACAATTATAAGTATTAGTATTATTGTTGATATTTATAATAGGGTGTTTTTGATTGATAATTTTGTTATATTTTTTAGAATTTTATTATGTTTTTTTATCATTTCGAGATTATCAGTGCAGCTATACTTAACTGCACTGATAATCTTGAAATTATAATAAAAACATAACACTACAATCCTAAAACAATAATTTATTTACTTCGATATCCAGTGCAATATATATATATATATATATATATATATATATATATATATATATATATGTTCCTTTAAACAATATTGACGTCATTGTGCTAACCTGAGGAACCTTTCGGCCAACACTTTTCAAAGGTATTCGTTGGCGTTATTATGAATAATAAAGCAGGACAAGGAAAAACAACAAAGGTTTTACTAACCAAACGGGGGAAAGAAGGAGCTCGTCTGAAATTAAATTTTAATCAACTAATTAAAATGTAAACGGGTGTAAATACATTTTACACATTTTATATTTTAATTATTTGATTAAAATTTACTTTTAGAGATTGTAATTTGTACATGTTCTAAATTATAATTCATAATAAATATTCATAGCTCCATTTTAAAAAATTTTTTTTTTTTTAATCATATCACCCCAAGCAAGGCGATAACGCCAGTGATGCGCAGGGGGATACGTAAGGGTAAAAAGAATGGAAAAGAGAAAGCCGGAAACCACATCCTAAACAGGGAACAAGGGATGAGCCTCTTCACCTGTTCAATAGACGTGGGTGGAGTGTGAACCGGGCGATAGTTTAGTCTATCTATTCCAATTGAAAAAAAGAAGAAAAAAAGAAAAGATTGGAAAAGAGAAAACCGGAAACCGCATCCTAAACAGGAAACAAGGGATGAGCCTCTTCATCTGTTCAATAGATGTGGGTGGAGTGTGAACCGGGCGATAGTTTAGTTTAGTCGCCCAGTTCACACTCCACCCACGTCTATTGAACAGGTGAAGAGGCTCATCTGTTCAATTTCTGTATTGAGCACTGTTTAAATTAATGTTTTGAACATTGTTAATATTTTCTTCGTTCCTTATTCACTTGGATATATATATATATATATATATATATATATATATATATATATATATATATATATATATATATATATATATATATATATATATATATATATACGTTTATTCCCATCAATTTTAACATTTTGATATCCTTCGAAAAGGCATAACTCCATCTGTTCTTTCTGTTTTATTATGTTAATATAATTTCGACAAATTTCTATGTTTTTTACGGCTTTTGCAGGTTACTTAAAGCCAAAAAACATGTTTTTTTAGATTGTAAGAATTTTTGAGAGGTAATCATTTATTAATAAATATCCTACTATAAATATCCTACTAGCTGGGGTGGAGAGAAGAGGTGGATTCATACTTTTCCCAAGGGTATTAGCACGTAAGTGAATGTAATGAACTCAACTTGAATTCAAACTCAGCTCTCTGATTCCTCAATCCAAGCTGTTATCCATTACTCCACCATGCCCCCTAATAAGCACACATAATAATAAGAAAGAAAGAAGAGATCGATTCATACCTTTCCCAAGGGTATTAGCACATAAATGAATGTAATGAACTCAACTTGAATTCAAACTCAGCTCTCTGATTCCTCAATCCAAGCTGCTATCCATTACTCTACCCTGCCCCCTAATAAGCACACATAATAATAAGGCAGAAAGAACAGATGGAGTTATGCCTTTTCGAAGGATATCAAAATGTTAAAATTGATGGGAATAAACGTCAGATTGAAAGAAAAAAATACACTTCCTTTTATTTTTTGAAATTTTTTCCTTATACTTTCTCACTGATTTTCCTTTTTACTTTCTATTACCTCTGTATCTCTCCCTTTCCTCTTTCTTTTCTTTTTTCTTGATTTCTCATCTTATTTTCTGGTCTTTTGTACCTTCTTTGTTTCTCCCACTTTTTTAATGTCATTTTACCTCGTACCAAAAATAAAAAGAAAAAACTCAAAAAAAAAAAAAAAAATAAAGTGGTGTTTTTTAAATTTTTTTTCAATATAACATTTATCATCATTATTAACTACCTGATGAGACATTGTTCTTTCAATGTCGAAACAAAATGTATAATTTTGTAGTAGTTTGTAGTTTGTACATGTTCTAAAGTAATATATATATATATATATATATATATATATATATATATATATATATATATATATTGTAACTAAGTTGTTGAACTCGTAGGTTTATTTACCTTTTTGTTAATGCATTTACTTTTATAAAGAGTGCTCGATACAAATGTGGAGCGTTGCACTGTAATGGTTGTTACAATGTTGTTACAATGAATTTAAAAACATTGTAACAACCATTACAGTATATATATATATATATATATATATATATATATATATATATATATATATATTTATTTATTTATTTGAATATATATATATATTTATTTAGTTTGCTTTACTTTTGTATTGAGCGCTTGCTGTTAGATGGTTACTCGTGTCGGATTTTTCTTTGGGCTTCGTGCTGATTTTGGTCCGAACACTTTTGACTGACTTTCATGCCCTAAGTTCTTTCTTTTTTTACAACCATTTTTTCCTTCGTTCGATAGTTTTCGAGGAAGGTTTTCGAGACGACTATAATTATAATCACGTTTATATATATATATATATATTGTCATGGTTGTTACAATATCACCAGATGAGGTGCAAACGTAGCTCCGAAACGTGAAATTTTTTGTGTAGTGATACAATGCTTTTATAAACCATTGTAACAACCATTACAATATAAAGCTCTACGTTGTATCGAGAACTCTTTATAAAAGTAAATGCATGGACAGTGGGTTCAAAACCTACGTGTTCCATAACTTTCTTACAATAATACTATATATATATATATATATATATATATATATACCTAGTGAGCCAGATGGACCTACCTAGGTTTCACCTAAATGGATTGTCAGGGAAAGCTGATATAACCATGTTCATTATGCTTATACGAAAAACTATTTATTATTAGATCCCTTAAAAATAAAAATTTATTAAATAAACGCAACGAAATTAATGTCATATGTAGACATTGTAAATTATTCACATTAGAAAATGGATAAAACCTAAATGAAATAACATGCATATAACCAACAAGGACATAAGAAAAATAATCACTGACGAACTACGTAAAAATAAAGCCGAAAATAGAATATATTTTTTTTAAATACCCCCCTCTTTGTATAATGGAAAAAAAAACTTTACAACAAATAGATAAATGGAACAAAAAATTACAGTTTAGGTTTTTAAAAAAATATCTTTTCTTTAACAAATAGACTAAAAAGGATAAGTAAGGAAAGAATAGGGGATTGGTAATCAAATGTAATAAAACTGAAGGGAATGAAGGGAAAATGATAAGATCAGATTAATGGGAGGTAAAACATTGAGGAAGGGAAACAAACAAGGGAAGAATAGGATTGAGGAAAAAGGGAGAAGGAAAAAAGAGGAAAAAAGTTGGTTAGCATGTATTTTTGGGGGTCAAACCCCAAAGTGAATCTCCATTCCGATTAGCCACAAAAAAACAAAACAAAAAAAACAAAAAAAAAAAACAAACAAAAAAACACCCACATACATTCACAGCAAACCAAAAGATTTTGTCATTTGAATGTAAATCATCTGCACACCACATCAACATTGCCTGATGATGAGAACCTATCTCGAAACATAGAAATTTCCATGTCGCAATGTAAAATTGATACATAACTATATAATTATATATATATATATATATATATATATATATATATATATATATATATATATAACGCACGAGTTATTTTTTAGCCATTTTTTTTACTTGGAGGGTGGTATGTTTATCTTATACGCTTTCAAATACGGTATTTAGTCAGCTTTTAAAACTTTTGTATGTCGATTATGGGCAAAGTTGGTAAAGAGATATTTATTCTAGCAGAAAATCGAATAAACACCTTCCACTCCAGGGAGGAATCTCTTGATCGATTTGAGATGCCCTAAGCAAGAATTCTGTTTTATATTGGTAGATACAATGCATATATAGAAGGACAGGCGATCCCCTCTTCCAAAACAGCCTCGCTGTCTGTCTATTTTCCCCCGGAAGCAAGACGATTTAATAATTACGCTTTGATGGGCGCAGGAAAGATATTTGCCCTGAATCTGTGTGTATAAAGGTAAAGACTTGGCTGTTGTAATTCGGACATTGTGCCGTATGGTTTATGTTGTTCTGGCGTCTATGTACCTAAAATCATTATAGAAAGAGTAATTTTTTTAAGCACCGCTTAGGTGTGCCACAAGGCCGAAAGTAAGGAGCACCCAGTGAGCATCGAACTCGCTACTCAGTTGTAACAGGTTCTAACGAGACAAACTTGCTAACCATTACACTACGCCGAGTTGACCTTAAATTTTCTATGTACCGCTTAGATGTAACACAAGGCCGAAAGTAAGAAGCACCCAGTGAGGATCGAACTCACTACTTAGTTGTAACAGATTCTAACAAGACAAGCTTACTAACCATTACACTACGCCGAGGTGCCCAAATCATTATATAATTAGGGTGTATTAAAAATACATTTACAGACTTTGGGGCGGGTTCTTCACATTAAACTAGGAAAAATATCCATATAATCATTTATTCGAAAATCCTTCGTCTTTGAGTTATTAAGTTTAAAGAAAGTTTCCAGTAGATGCTACTGGGTTGATATATAGACTAGGTTACATTTGTCAATTGTGTAAATTTGTGGATAGTTTTTCTTGGACGTTTAATGTGTAAAGTAGGGAGTTAACAATGACAGGGTATTCATATCGTGAGCAGGCTGATATGATTTTTGCATACGGCCTCGCGAATGGCAGTGGGTACAAGGCTGCACGACTGTATCAGATTGCGTCTATAGGCTCAATGCAGCCGAGTCATCCATCCCATGCTGCTGTTTATCATTGCACCGCTGAGGCAGGATTCGTGGTACCACAGACTATGACAACAAGTATTTTTGGATTGTACATTTAAGAGCGTCTACTGTAAATTTTAAACTTAACAAAAAACGAAGGATTTGCGGACATATGTTTATATAGACTTCTGTCCTTGCTTAGATTGAGAAACACACCTCACAAAATTTGTAAAAGTATATATATATATATATATATATATATATATATATATATATATATATATACTAGTAGTATAGCTCGGCGTTGCATGAGTGTAATGAAAGCTTTAAAACTAATCCATGGTCCTGGAGCTCAGACTCAGCCTAAATAATATTTGTGTGAAATTTGGTGAGAATCGGATAAAAATTGTGAATTTGTATAAAGGACATACAGACAGATAAACAGACACACGCACAAACATCTTGCCTTTTGCATATATTTATATATTATTGATTTTCTGCACTATTGTAAGAACTGCAACCTTGAAACTTCTGAATATCGTTTTTTATGTCTTTGTCTATCAGTGTATCAAATTTGATTAAAATTGGGCCACTCCTTCTATAACCCCATTTTTTTTATATCGATTTTCGATATTTATCGGGGGTACCTCGACACAAAACCTAGCTAAAAACACTCGCAGACGCTTATAGTACAACTGTGTGAATTTTCAAGAAAATCGGTTCAGCCGTTTCGGAGTCTATAGGTAACGGACACGCATACACAGACACACACAGAAAGTTCCATTTATAAATAAGTTTATATATATATATATATATATATATATATATATATATATATATGTATTCATTTGTAAACGAGTTATATTACGCAACCCATGTTTCTACCATACCACAGACTATTGCAACAAGTATTTTGGGACTGTACATTTAACAACGTTTACTGTAAACTTTAAACTTAACAAAAAACGAAGGATTTGCGGACAGGTGTGAATGAAACAGTGCTCAATGTTGTAGAACAGAGCAAAAATATATGTTAATAAATGTACATACCATTTTACGTTTTAGGCACAACCCGAAATTTCATGCGTTATGCAATCATCAGGTGCATATTATGAACTGAGATTATCTCGATTTGAATTAGTTATTAGCGTTCTTCAAGTCCGTTATAGACAGTAAATTGGATGTGCGAATATTTTTATTTATTAATTGTAGAATTAAGTTAGGTTAATACCGAAAAACTTAAAAATGGAAAAGGACACTAAAATTGTGGTAAGATAAAAAAAAAAAAAAAAAACAAAACAAAAAAAAACAAAAAAAAAAAAACAAAACACAAAAGAAACAAGAACAAAAAACAAGAAGAAATTTATAATTCAGGGCCCATTATTATAAAACCCACTGTGTAAGGGAAGCAACTAGTTTGTTTACATTTACATTTTAGAAATAATAAAAAAAAAAAAAAGGGATAATCAATACGCACAGATTTAAGCACACATACATATGCATGTTCATTCATAGACACATGCAAATTATGGACCTGATGATTGCATAACTCATGAAACTCACAGTCGTACTTAAAACGTAGGACGATATCTCGCCCATGGCTCAGACGTAGAATCGCCAACTGACGCCAATTCGGTCGGGTTTCAGTCCTGGGTAAAAGACAATCGGATGTCTAACCGTACTGATGAGCTGTGATTCAGCGAAACAGATCTTACGCTCTCACACCCTGATTGAGCACTCTGGAAGAATGGTAGACTTTGAAAAAACAGTAGCTACTCTAGCATCTACGCATCGTTCATTCAGTGATGAATTAGAACACTCTCGCCACTGGCGTATGAATACTTGATATATCAAACGTTAAAAGTATGCCTCCTACTGAGCGCCCATAGCTCAGAGGTAGAATCGCCGACTGACGCCAATTTGGTCGGGTTTCAATCCTGGGTAAAAAGCAATCAGATGTCTAACCGTACTGATGAGCTGTGATACAGATCTGTCTGCGGATGACTATAGACGACTACTACTATCGTTCGTCCTCGAATTAATCGTTATAACCAACACCATTGTCATCTTCGATAATGGCTGATGTAAGCCGAAAGCTCAGAATAATAAAAACAAGTGTCAATATTGTGATTTTCTTTCCTTTTTCAACGATAATGCTATTAAGCTTATCAGACGATATGAAAAAAAATTACATAAAATAAATCGACAAAACTCAACTATATTATTTAATGAAACATGCATCAATGAAAAAATGCTGCCTAAATACGCACAATATATATATATATATATATATATATATATATATATATATATATATATAATATTAAGTATAGCAACAACAATACCAATAGTAAGAGAACTAACTCTACAAAATGAAGCTATAATTTAAATCGTCTTGTTTAACCCACCGAGAACAAACTCGGAAGGAAAATATGGGGAAGCAAAAAAAAAAAAAAAGGAACAAACGAAATACATGAACAAAAAGTCAAGCACTCGTAAGAAAGAAAAAAAAAACGCAAGACGAAAACCCTAACACTAAAGCGCTCAATACCAAAGTAGAGCAAACAAAGACAGAAAATCTAAGCAAGAGCCAACAACCAACCACGCTTTCGCCTAACGACTCATCAGGGAAGTTGGAGCCAATTTCCCCGACGAGCCGTTAGGCGAAACCGTGGTCGGTTGTTGGCTCTTGCTTAGATTTTCTTTCTTTATACATACATATATATATATATATATATATATATATATTGGGATTTGTTTACATCCTGTAAATAACCTGTTATGAAAGCTACGTGTCTCTGCCATTAAGCCGACAGCGCTGTGGTAAGATATTCGCCTGATGATAAAACATTTCGATCTCGGGTTGAAGCAGAAATGGATTAATCTAACTGCACTGAGGAGCTGTGATACAACAAAACAGGCTCGTCTGCAGATGATTATTTATGCTCTCACTAGTTTCATAATAACGGTGACTACTTACGGCTTTACGTTACGTTACTGAATTGAACGCAGTTCGGTTCGGCTATCAAACTGAACGCTCTCCGTCACTGGGGGTTTGTTTAGATCCTGTGAATAACCTGCTATGAAAGCTGCCAGTCTCTGGCGTTACGCCGATAGCGTTGTGGTAAGATATTTGCCTAATGATAAATCAGTTGGATTTTGATCCCGGCTTGAAGCGGAACGGATTAATCTAGCTGCACTGAGGTGCTATATATATATATATATATATATATATATATATATATATATACTCTGGCTATTGGGCGTGTATAATGATAATATGCATGCTAAAAAGTCTTCCTTTTTCTACCGAACGCCCATAGCACAGAGGTAGAATCGCCGACTGACTCCAATTTGGTCGGGCTTCAATCCTGGGTTAAAAGCAATCGGAGCCTAACCGTACTGATGAGCTGTGATACAGCGAAACAGATCTGTCTGAGGATAACTATATATATATATATATATATATATATATATATAGTATTAATTTGTTTAACTATAAATTTTAATCGATACTCATAAAATATAGTAGAAATTTTGATTTTAATTAATATATTTATATATAGGATGAGCGTTGTTGTGTGGTTCACTTTCGCGCAAATACCCCTGGGGAAGGTATCAATCCGTCTCTTCCCTCCAGTGAGAGCTCAAAATGTTAAGAGAAACATATTTAAATGCAATGTAATGTGTTACGACCAGATTTAAATGTGATTTTCTTAAGTGTGGGTTGTGTTGATTTAATGTACATGGCCTCCAATATCTGAAGGTTATTTTTACTGTGTGCATGAATGAGTATTATTGTGTTGTTAACTAAAATCTGTCTAATATCACCTGTTATCGTTGCTTAGCAAAGTATTATGTCAACACAAGATAAAAAAAATCATCTTTGATGGTGGATGTTTTTTATGTTAACGTCCCTGTAACCTCTCTGAAGATGGCTAATGTGAGCCGAAAGCTTAGAACCAACATAATAAAAAATATCCAAATGTTGGAGAATTTTTGTCTTTATTTTCACCTGAAATTAAAGCCAAAGTACGATGCTTAGAACGGCTCATGATTAAACAGAATAGACATTCATTGTCTGTTATATTTAACAGTATATATATATATATATATATATATATATATATATATATATATATATATATATTCGCAACTAGTTTAGTTATATTTGAAAGCCTCTTAACGTTGTCATAAAAATTGCTTAAGGTGATGGCATTCAGCATTTTAGGAATTAATACTTTTACTTTTTATGATAATCGATTTCAAATGTGGCATTACGACCTTTTTGACATTATTGACAAAAAAGGCACCCTATGAAGTTCAAAAGAAACCTCCACCTAAAAATGTCATCACAATTGAATTTAACAAAGGTCTTGGTGACATTTATTCGTTGGGAAATTTTCACTTTCTTGATTTTTTCTTTTTAATCAATATCACCCCAAGCAAGGGATTAAAGCCACTAAGACGCAAGATTATTCAGGGTGTGGAAGAATTAAGATCAGAAACATTAATTGTGAGTTGAAAGGGAGAAGTGTAATCAGGATGACAGTAGATAGTGATTCACATTGCATTTTAGATCAAAACTAGCTAGAAAGCATGAAGCCGGAAGGGAGTTCCACAAACGAAAAGTGCGAGAAAAGAAACTGTTACCATAGAACTTACGGCTACATCTAGCTAGCTCAACCGTAAATTGATAAGATCTTGACGCATAACTTCATAAAGTCTAGGTACCAAAGTGAAGAGCTGATTCGAACATTTGCCATGAAAATATTTATTAAAAAAAGTCTCAGAAAAACAAAAACCTTACGGCAGTAGGTAAGTGACTGAAGCCGAGTTGCCAAATCAGGACCAATAATACTGCTGATTTTTCTTTGGATCATATCAAGGAGCTCAACGCAAATATTAGCGGCACTAGACCATATGTGGCGGTAATATTCTAAGCATGGAAGACTGGTAGACTTATAGCAATGCAAGATAGATTATGACGGGAAAAATTGTCTCGCCTGACACTGTGAACCGAATTTCTTAGCAGCTGACTTAGAAATGAATTCAACATAGTCCTTCCACTTCATGTCGGCTGAGAACGTTAGCAACGAGTGACTTTCTTTGAGGTTAGCATGAGCCATGCTGATGGAAATCAGAGATTAATGAAATTAAGTTTCGTTTTGAGGGCGTTAAAAATGACAAGCTATCTTTTTCCCCTAAGTTAACGATGGTCTTGAGGTCGTTTTGGACATGAAATTAAGTTTAGTTTTGAGGGCGTTAAAAATGACAAGTCATCTTTTTCCCCTCAGTTAACGATGGTCTTGAGGTCGTTTTGGACATGAAATTAAGTTTAGTTTTGAGGGCGTTAAAAATGACAAGCCATCTTTTTCCCCTCAATTAACGACGGTCTTGAGGTCGTTTTGGTCATGAAATTAAGTTTAGTTTTGAGGACGTTAAAAATGACAAGCCATCTTTTTCCCCTCAATTAACGACGGTCTTGAGGTCGTTTTAGACATGAAATTAAGTTTAGTTTTGAGGGCGTTAAAAATGACAAGCCATCTTTTCCCCCTCAGTTAACGATGGTCTTGAGGTCGTTTTGGACATGAAATTAAGTTTAGTTTTGAGGACGTTAAAAATGACAAGCCATCTTTTTCCCCTCAATTAACGACGGTCTTGAGGTCGTTTTAGACATGAAATTAATTTTAGTTTTGAGGGCGTTAAAAATGACAAGCCATCTTTTTCCCCTCAGTTAACGACGGTCTTGAGGTCGTTTTGGACATGAAATTAAGTTTAGTTTTGAGGACGTTAAAAATGACAAGTCATCTTTTTCCCCTCAATTAACGACGGTCTTGAGGTCGTTTAAGACATGAAATTAAGTTTAGTTTTGAGGGCGTTAAAAATGACAAGCCATCTTTTTCCCCTCAATTAACGACGGTCTTGAGGTCGTTTTGGACATGAAATTAAGTTTAGTTTTGAGGGCGTTAAAAATGACAAGTCATCTTTTTCCCCTCAGTTAACGATGGTCTTGAGGTCGTTTTGGACATGAAATTAAGTTTAGTTTTGAGGGCGTTAAAAATGACAAGCCATCTTTTTCCCCTCAATTAACGACGGTCTTGAGGTCGTTTTGGACATGAAATTAAGTTTAGTTTTGAGGACGTTAAAAATGACAAGCCATCTTTTTCCCCTCAATTAACGACGGTCTTGAGGTCGTTTTAGACATGAAATTAAGTTTAGTTTTGAGGACGTTAAAAATGACAAGCCATCTTTTTCCCATCAGCTATGATTTTGACCTTGTCGGACAGATTAGACTTACTATCAAGACAGAAGCACTTTCGGCGGACCTCAAATGGAATGACTCTATCGAATCCATTGCCAAATCTGCTGCTATGAAAGTCGGCTCCCTGTGCAGGGCCCGGAAGTTTTTCCCACCTGAATCTATTCTGCACATATACAAATCTACCATCCGCCTGTGTATTGAATATTGCTGCCATATCTGGTCGGGTGCCCCTGCTGCTCTCCTTGGGCTTCTTGACACAATACCAAGGAGGATCTGTAACGTGGTTGATACTGACTTGGCAGACCGGCTGCAGCCGCTCTCCCACCGGCGTGATGTGG
Source organism: Ascarosepion bandense (assembly GCA_037127315.1). Classification (NCBI taxonomy): domain Eukaryota; kingdom Metazoa; phylum Mollusca; class Cephalopoda; order Sepiida; family Sepiidae; genus Ascarosepion; species Ascarosepion bandense. The sequence continues at coordinate 645,007 of JBBBDQ010001715.1, read as the reverse complement.
CTTCCCTGTGCCTCTTCTACAAGTACTTTCATGGCTACTGCTCCGATGAGCTTAGTTCACTGGTGCCGCCTAAGCACGAATTTACACGAGATACTAGATTAGCAACTAGGACCCACCCTTTTACAGTTAAACAAATAAGATGTAACCGTAAATTCTACTCCAACAGCTTATTTTCTCGCGCTTCCCGCCCGTGGAACTCCCTTCCACAACTCTGCTTTCCCGACAATTACAATCTCCAGGTGTTTAAATGTAGGGTCAATAGACACCTCCTATCACACTAACTCCCAATTATTCTCAGAACACTCTCATCTACCCAACCCTCATTCTCGGTATCCTTACCCGCCTATCACACACCCTCTGACATTTCCTATATTTAATCATCCTTTCTCCACTCTACGTAGCCCCCTGCGCAGTAGTGGCAGTGACATACCTTGCTCGGGGTGAAACGCTTAAAAAAAAAAAAAAGTAAATGGTTACATCGACTGCGTAAATGCTCAGTTGAGTGCTAGTTTTAGACGGTTTGAGCAGCTCATAGTGTTGTGGGGAAACACACCTATTCTTCAGATAATGGACTCTCCCTCCTATATTAATAAAGGTTAAGAGGAAGTACTTGGGAAATTCATGGAAGTTCTTTAGACTTCTATTGAAGTTCAGTAGAAGTACTAGGCAGTTGATATTAGCCGAATACTAAGGAGTCAGCTTTCAGTGGATGATTACCAAGTTCCTAACATTTTGGGTACGTTAAGTCGATTAGCAACCGACATAGCATGATCATAACCTTCAGTGCGAAAACTACTTCACAACACAGTAAACTAGACCCATCAGTTCCAGAGCAGAAGCTTCGAACTATGGATATTCGTCTTTACCGCCGATATTGATACATGGCCGGAATTACTCCACGATCTTCTATGCTTAGGGCTATTGTAGTGTATCGACTTTTCATCGACCGGTCACGATACGATGCAAAAAACCTTTTCTTTTCTGTTGTTGAAGCAGCTGTTCACACGTGTCAAGACGCCGTTCAACGTCCCTCGGCTTGAACTCGTACGAGACCAAATATTCTTGCTTTTGAACCATTCCTAATGCTTTCAAACATTTTAAAACTCTTGTGTGATCAACTTTTAATGATTCTGCAAGTTCGGCCTCAAGTAAATCTTTATGAAGTATTGCCTCCAATTTTTCGTCTTTAAAATTTCTCTTGTGCCAGAACGTTCTTTATCTTCAACATCAAAATCATTATTTTTGAAGCGTCTGAACCAGTCTCTGCATATTGTTTTCGACAAGGCATGGTCGTCGTAAGTCTGAAGACTTCTTCTGAATAAAGTAGTACAGTAAAATTCCCCGCAAATGTACTTTCTTGGCACGAAATCCGACATGTTTAACGCTACGATAAACAAAGCTGTTTACACTTCGGCGAAATGGCATACACAGAATTTCAAGCTTGCGTTACCATCTGAAACGACACACACGCAGTTCTGGGAACGCCATCTGTTGGAAAACAGCGAGAACTTATTTAAGGTCCTAATAAAAACTGCAACAACAGATGACGACTTCCAGCAGGCAAGAAAGCAGGCAATTTCGCTTTTTTTTATTTCATTTTTTTTTATTATTCAGGCGGAAAGCGTTCATTCTCCTGCATGAATAAACTTGAAAATGTTTAAGCGAGTTATGAGTTTTCAACCTTACCACCACTTACCCCAGAGACGAAAACTTGTTAGCCTCTCACGACTCTGTCACCGTTTTCATGGCAAATGTTCAGAAAAGACATCCCGTCGTTCGATTCGTTTCGACCTTTAAAACTAGGAACCACCATGGCACGTACACAAGATCCAAGTATTCATTTCACATTGCATTAGCAAGGATGAGGTTCCACTCTGCCAGTTTCTTCCTTAGAAGATGCTTCTTCGATCACTACGATCTGAACCGCTTTAAATCTAGGGTTAACAGTTTCCTACACGTACCTTCATAATATGCATCTCTTAATTCTATCCAACAACCTCATTCTTTAAAGCCCTATCTTGAATGACCCTTCGGGCTTCTATTGGGTGAAGATGTCTTCTTCGTTCGAAATCTCCTTGCGGGTAATTATTCAAAGTCAAAATTTTGCGATATTCATAAACTTCTTTTTAACTTAAATATTCAGACTATAGCTAGCCTGAAACTCTAAATGGGCAAAAAATGACCCCCACGAAAAAAAGAAAAAAAAAAAAGAAAACATCCTCATATAATAATTCTGCTTGACCCTTCCTTAGTTAATTACTTAGTTCCTCCGTCCGTTACGCCACTTACCCTCTATACGAGCTTTTCCTTCGCCTCTATCTTTTTAAATGTTACTCTCCTCAGCCTTTCTCTCACCTTTGCCAAACGGAAGGGTAGTAAAGACTGAGAGAGTAGGAGGAGAGAGCTTATAGCATTACCGTATAAGTATCAGCTTAAGCTGGTGGTTCTAGCAGTAACTGTGTGTGTGTATATGTGTGTACGGTACAATATAATAAAAATAAATAGGTTTGCTGTCGTATCCTGCGACCTAATAACGAAATTTCTGGCCATTACTCAGTGGGTCTTTTCTGTTTACAATGGACACAGGAGCCATGATTTTTCAGTAATAAAAAAAACATTTTCTCTTTCAAAATCTCTCACAATATAGCGTACAGTATTTTGGTTATGGTCTGTGCATACGCCGCTTAATATAATATAAGATTACAGTGAGTAAACTAACTTCTATGGACATTATTTTTATAGATATTTTAATAAAATTACTGTGTTATTGTTATTTTATTATCCAATAGCTTTATGTTTGAAGACGTTACTATCATTTGTAGTATCACAAAGTAAAATTTTTCCAGGAAATCATAATTATCCTTCTGTGGAAATTCCACGGGTTCCGCTAGTAGTAATAAATCTATAATAAAAATAAAGTACAGATAATTTTCTCGCTTGTGAATTTCTCTTCCGACTTAAAAATTAATTGGACTATCCATTTGTAATTCATTCAGTCAGTCAGTTAAGTGCCATACGTGATACACGCTTGGGCGGTCATGTCTCGAAAGAGACATAACTGACTGGGCAGAAGATTATCCCGCATTAGGTTGCCACTGCTTTCTGCAGTAGACTGGTTGCCAGCCAAGGCTATAGAACCCAATCTGTACTGTTATTTGACTCATAGCTAGAGCAGGAAGAGATGTATTATATTTTAAAGTAGTAATTAGTGGGGGATCAGTTTATTACTTCATAATAATTTAAAATTGATCCCCCACTTTATGCTCAGTAAAAGCCTTAATCATGTTTCCAACTATTATATTCAGTCAGTCAGTTAAGTGCCATACGTGAAACACGCTTGGGCGATCATGTCTCGAAAGAGACATAACTGACTGGGCAGAAGATTATCCCGCAGCAGGTTGCCATTGCTTTCTGCGGTAGACTGGTTGCCAGCCAAGGCTATAGAACCCAATCTGTCCTGTTATTTGACCCATAACTAGAAGTAATAGACGGATTAATACCTTTCCCAAGGGTATTTGCGTGTAAGTGAATGCAATGAATTCAACTGGAATTAGAACTCGGTTCACCGATTTCTCGTTCCGAGCTGATATCCACTGCACCACAACGCACATCTTATTAAAAAGAACTATTGCAGGTGATGAAGATAGACTGCTTACAACAATGTTGAGCGGAAAATGTCCTAGAGAAAAATAAGTCGGTCTGCACTTGAATGACACAACGCTGAGTACATGGTGGGATTGAAAGGTCATTGTGTATTACGAACTTCTTCCGCAAAAACAGACGCTGAATTCAGACAGGTACTGTCCCTAAAACGGACAGATCAAAGACAAGTAATGTCTCCCAAACTGGACCGATTAAAGACAAGTATTGTTACCGATTGAAAATTGTTCGGAACTGGCAAATCGAAAGGGGGGGGGGTCATCTTTCATTGAGACAATTCAGACAAGTACTGTCAGACATTGAAAAGACTGATATCCATAAATCGACATGAAAACATGTATATCAATAGACGGACATGAAAGAGTGATAGCGACAGACCGACATTGAAGAGATTGATATCAACAAACCCGTGGATCCCAACGTGTGGCGTTCGCCCCACAGTTGGTTGGGAATTCGATTCTTAAGTGGGGAGTCAATTCACGAATTATTTGTTCAGAGTGAATTTTTTCTAGGGAGTCTACGTGAGTATGAGTGTGTGAGTTAATATATATGATGCATATACAGTATATATATATATATATATATATATATATATATATATATATATATATTTAGTATATCGAGGCAGCAAGTAATTTTCTAAACATATTCTATTAAATATAAGAGACAATGAATGTCTATTATGTTTAATATATATTATGTTTTAATATTAAAAAGTTTAAAACAATTGACCTCATAGTCTCTAATAACCCAACAAGCACTAAACTAAATTCTTTACAAAAAACCAATGTAGTGTACCAATTTACATGCCCATTCAGAGATTGCATCTCTGATACTAATCAAAAACCTAGTACATATATTGGTTTTATTACAACCACGCTCTCCCGTAGACTTACATGTCATCTTTCTGATCAGAGTACTATTAAACAACATTTCTCTGAAAAACATAAACATGTAGGCAATATCAGACAGATTTTGGTCAACAATACGGTGATCCTTACTCATACACACAGTAAGAGGAACCTGCAGATATTGGAGGCCATGTACATCAAATCAAAACAACCAATACTCAATAAAATCAACTTTAAAACAGGAAATAACATATTACATTGCATTTGACTATATGGTTTTGTTGTCATTTCGCGCTATCCCGCGGTGTGACGTCATAAAACCGCATCGCAAACTTAAGAACTGCGTTTATTATTTTTGGTAACTATTGCCGTTGCCAAGCGGAGTTTTATGTCAACACAAAATAAAATCGTCGGTGATGGTGGATTTTATAATATTTCAGTTTAAACTACCTCTCTGAAGATGGCTCATGTGAGCCGAAAGCTTAGAAGAAAACCAATAAATAATTATCCAAATGTTGGAGAATTTTTGTCTTTATTTTCAACTGAAATTAAAGCAAAAATACGACGTTTAGAACGGCTCATGATTAAACATAATAGACATTCATTGTCTCTTATATTTAATAGAATATGTTTAGAATATATATATATATATATATATATATATAACGACAAAAATCCCTGACGAGTGAGAACATCATAACGATATCCTCACGAAACTTCGAAGTTAGCCTGAACTTGCTCTATTAAAGAGAGAAACGCTTTGTACCTAAATATGGAGGTGCGTTGTGGTGCAGTGGATATCGATTCGAACTGACATATTTGAGTGCCGAGTTCGAATTCCAGTTGAATTCCTTGCATTCACTTGCGCACAAATACCATTGGGAAACGTATTAATCCGTCTCCCCCCCAGTTATTGGTTAAATAATTGGACAGATTGCGTGTACCGCATATAGCACTTAATTTAACTGACCTAAATATTGTAAAATTTTTAATACAATACTACTGCATATATACAGTCGCAAGTTCTTAAGGAAAGTTAACTTAATGGTCTTTTAGGCTTTCTTTATGTGAATAGGAAAGTATCTTTTGAATAATAAGGATTATATGTCCATAGGATTTTAGAGATGCTTAGTTGGGGCATTGGGAACCACTGCAATAGAGGAACACGAAAAGATTGATATATATTTGGGTTAAATATCTATTAAGGGCGATGGTTATCGCTGGTATTGCAAATCATATAAACATAGTCGAAGATGGTTAATTAATTACCAACTGCAGGTTGCCTCTAAAGCAGCTGATCTCATGTCTGTTGCTGGAGCCGCGACATGGCACAGAAGACCGTCGTGCACGTTCATGTTGCATCTTCACGAATTCGTGTGGTGCCAGCGGTACAAAAACGCAACCGGGTTTTCAGCATTTATTTGCTGCATCGTCTACCATTTCTTGTAATAATGTTTAATTCTAACAAGCGTCTATACTTTGGTCTTATTGATTTTACACCGTTCAAGGAATAACAGGTCGTTTTACGCCGCTTAAGTGAAGGATTACCTGAAAAGCCTGCAGTAAATAGCGGCATGTATGTTGACATAGCATACAAGTCTACCTAAAGATTTTTAACTCAAAATTCTGAAATGGCTTATCCACCCCCACGACAAACATACATAGGCTATCAGTAAATGAAGCTAGGCTATATTATACAACTAAGTTTGGCCCGGTTTCCCTCGGGTAGTTAAAGGAATAATAAGAATAAAAAAACATGAATTGATATAGCAAATACTTACACAACGTCCACCCTTGTCACTTTTATAGATATAGATAACAACGTAGGACGTCTCTAGAGGATTAGGGTGGGAGGGGGGAGGGGCAACATATATAGATATAGATAATATAAAGTGGGGGGGATCGATTCTGTATTATAATCAATACATAAACTGATCACTGACTTTGTGAGGTGATAATATATATTTGTTTACCCCTAATTTTGTCTTTCTGAAAAATTTCAAGGTGTCGTTTGCGTTCTAAAATTTTGATCTACAACTGAGCGCAAACCCCGTTGAGCTAAATCACAAAATGCAGACGCTAAGTCGAATCTATCAAACAAATAAATACTTACACAACGTCCACCCTCGTTACTTTTATAGATATAAATAACCTTTGCCAAAACGACAGAAGGTCACACCACTTACCTGTATATTGAAACACTAACAGTAATATCTTTCCATATACATTGTATAGCAAACAAACTACGACACACAACAGTAGGTATTGTATACTGTATTGGTACAAAAGGGCATTTCAAATGCACTAGGTTTATTGATAAACAAATTAAAGACATCATCAAGTCATTTAAAAGATTACTACAATAGATTACACATTCATTCGAAAGATCCTATATTGCAACCAGTCATTTGGCCTAAATGTTTGTCACTGATATTGCAAATCAGGCAAAGATCGTCGAGGTGTAAGAGTGGATTTATTCTTTACTAACAGTCGGTTGTCACTAACGCAACTGATCTGTTTATTTTTATTGCTGGAATCGCCACATGACGTAGAACGACATCTCTCATCGTAAATATGACAGTTCTCGGGCCTTGTTCATATAACATCTTCACGGATTTATATGGCGACAGGGTTCTCAGCATTTACTTGCTGCGCAGTCTACCATAAATCATTGTAGTATTCTTTAATTGTAACAAAGGTATGAGGATTTTACACGGTTCAGGGAATATCAGCCTATTTTACGCCGCTTAAGTTTAGAATTACTGAACTTTACTTTATTGGTGGACTGTAAAAAATACTTACAACAGATCACACAGAAAAAAAAATGACACTGATAGATGCCTGGTCACGGGGAACAGTGTCCCGCGTCCGCGCCACCCCATTGCAGCAGAGGGGTGGACCAGGTGCTCGTCACCGGGACCAGCTCAACCGGCTGTTGATGGGACTGGGGAATTTTTGTCCCTGTGCCCGTCCATACGCGGTCGAGTCCCCACCTAAAAGAAAAGACCTTGTGTCACGTCTCGCTCCAGTGAGGGAGCAGGGTAAATATAAATAACCTTACAACAGTTCACCGAAGAAGGTGCAAAGTTCTACGAAGATGGAATCGGGAGGCTGCTTCAAGATGGCAAAAAAGTGTAATAAAATAGAAAAAAACTCGTTAAAAGAATCTATTTACAAATAACCAAAAAATGTTTTTTGAAATTAGCTTCTTTTATTCCGTTTTATTTTGACGCAATAAGGGAAACAAAGCCACTCAGAGCGGGGGTTATTGAGTGCGAAAGAACATCAGAAAAGCAAAAATCATTATACCGGAAAATAAAATAAAAGAACATGAATTAGAAAGATATAAGATAACGAATGATATTGCATTTAAGGGTTACTGAGTGTGAATGAATGAGAAAAAGAAAAACGTTATGAAGGAGAGAGAACAATAAAAGAACAGGAATTAAGAAGACAGAAGATAACGATTGACATTGCATTTAAGCGTTACTGAGTGTGAAAGAATGAGAAAAAGAAAAACATTATTAAGGAGAGAAAACAATAAAAGAACAGGAATTAAGAAGACAGAAGATAACGATTGACATTGCATTTAAGCGTTACTGAGTGTGAAAGAATGAGAAAAAGAAAAACGTTATGAAGGAGAGAGAACAATAAAAGAACAGGAATTAAGAAGACAGAAGATAACGATTGACATTGCATTTAAGCGTTACTGAGTGTGAAAGAATGAGAAAAAGAAAAACATTATTAAGGAGAGAGAACAATAAAAGAACAGGAATTAAGAAGACAGAAGATAACGATTGACATTGCATTTAAGCGTTACTGAGTGTGAAAGAACGAGAAAAAGAAAAACGTTATTAAGGTGAGAGAACAATAAAAGAACAGGAATTAAGAAGACAGAAGATAACGATTGACATTTAATGTAAGGGTTACTGAGTGTGAAAGAATGCGAAAAACAAAAACGTTATTAAGGAGAGAGAACAATAAAAGAACAGGAATTAAGAAGACAGAAGATAACGATTGACATTGCATTTAAGGGTTACTGAGTGTGAAAGAATGCGAAAAAGAAAAACATTATTAAGGAGAGAGAACAATAAAAGAACAGGAATTAAGAAGACAGAAGATAACGATTGACATTTAATTTAAGGGTTACTGAGTGTGAAAGAATGCGAAAAAGAAAAACGTTATTAAGGAGAGAGAACAATAAAAGAACAGGAATTAAGAAGACAGAAGATAACGATTGACATTGCATTTAAGGGTTACTGAGTGTGAAAGAATGAGAAAAAGAAAAACGTTATGAAGGAGAGAGAACAATAAAAGAACAGGAATTAAGAAGACAGAAGATAACGATTGACATTGCATTTAAGGTTACTGAGTGTGAAAGAATGAGAAAAAGTAAAACATTATTAAGGAGAGAAAACAATAAAAGAACAGGAATTAAGAAGACAGAAGATAACGATTGACATTGCATTTAAGCGTTACTGAGTGTGAAAGAATGAGAAAAAGAAAAACGTTATGAAGGAGAGAGAACAATAAAAGAACAGGAATTAAGAAGACAGAAGATAACGATTGACATTGCATTTAAGCGTTACTGAGTGTGAAAGAATGAGAAAAAGAAAAACATTATTAAGGAGAGAGAACAATAAAAGAACAGGAATTAAGAAGACAGAAGATAACGATTGACATTGAATTTAAGGGTTACTGAGTGTGAAAGAATGAGAAAAAGAAAAACATTATGAAGGAGAGAGAACAATAAAAGAACAGGAATTAAGAAGACAGAAGATAACGATTGACATTGCATTTAAGCGTTACTGAGTGTGAAAGTACGAGAAAAAGAAAAACGTTATTAAGGAGAGAGAACAATAAAATTACAGGAATTAAGAAGACAGAAGATAACGATTGACATTGAATTTAAGGGTTACTGAGTGTGAAAGAATGAGAAAAAGAAAAACGTTATGAAGGAGAGAGAACAATAAAAGAACAGGAAATTAAGAAGACAGAAGATAACGATTGACATTTAATTTAAGGGTTACTGAGTGTGAAAGAATGCGAAAAAGAAAAACGTTATTACGGAGAGAGAACAATAAAAGAACAGGAATTAAGAAAACAGAAGATAACCATTGACATTGCATTTAAGGGTTACTGAGTGTGAAAGAATGCGAAAAAGAAAAACGTTATTAAGGAGAGAGAACAATAAAAGAACAGGAATTAAGAAGACAAAAGATAACGATTGACATTTAATTTAAGGGTTACTGAGTGTGAAAGAATGCGAAAAAGAAAAACGTTATTAAGGAGAGAGAACAATAAAAGAACAGGAATTAAGAAGACAGAAGATAACGATTGACATTGCATTTAAGCGTTACTGAGTGTGAAAGAATGAGAAAAAGAAAAACGTTATGAAGGAGAGAGAACAATAAAAGAACAGGAATTAAGAAGACAGAAGATAACGATTGACATTGCATTTAAGCGTTACTGAGTGTGAAAGAATGAGAAAAAGAAAAACATTATTAAGGAGAGAGAACAATAAAAGAACAGGAATTAAGAAGACAGAAGATAACGATTGACATTGAATTTAAGGGTTACTGAGTGTGAAAGAATGAGAAAAAGAAAAACATTGTTAAGGCCAGAGAACAATAAAAAAAACAGGAATTAAGAAGACAGAAGATAACGATTGACATTGAATTTAAGGGTTACTGAGTGTGAAAGAATGAGAAAAAGAAAAACATTATGAAGGAGAGAGAACAATAAAAGAACAGGAATTAAGAAGACAGAAGATAACGATTGACATTGCATTTAAGGGTTACTGAGTGTGAAAGAATGAGAAAAAGAAAAACATTGTTACGCCCAGAGAACAATAAAAAAAAAACAGGAATTAAGAAAACAGAAGATAACGATTGACATTGAATTTAAGGGTTACTGAGTGTGAAAGAATGAGAAAAAGAAAAACATTATGAAGGAGAGAGAACAATAAAAGAACAGGAATTAAGAAGACAGAAGATAACGATTGACATTGCATTTAAGCGTTACTGAGTGTGAAAGAATGAGAAAAGGAAAAACATTATTAAGGAGAGAGAACAATAAAAGAACAGGAATTAAGAAGACAGAAGATAACGATTGACATTGAATTTAAGGGTTACTGAGTTGGAAAGAACGAGAAAAATAAAAAAAAATATTTTTAAGGAGAAAGAGCAATAACGGTTGACAACAATTGGGTTTCTGTTTTCTTCTACCTAAGTTTTCTGATGCTCTTTTATTCCAATTAACCCTGGCGTCTTAGTGATGTTATCGCCTTTTTTTGGAGTGAAATGGTTAAAAAATATACTAGACAAGAAAGAAAGAACGAAAGGAAGAAAGAAGAAAGAAGGAAATGAAAACAGACAAAATTAAAGACATTTGGTTAATGCAAAAACAGAAATGCGTCTTTGTGATATTATCGCCTTTCTTGGGATGAAATGATTAAAAAAACACACCCAAAATAAGAAATAAATAAAGGATAACAGAAAAACAGACAAATGTTGTGTCGGTGCACAACACAGACGATCCTGTGCGTCTTAGTAACATTATCGCCTTTCTTGGCGTGAAATGATTAAAAAAAACAATGAAAAACAAAAAAGAAAAAGAAAATAAAAGCAGTACAAGAAAGAAAGAAAGAAAGAAAGAAAGAAAAAGAAAGAAAGACATAAGAAAGAAAAAGAGAAGCGTAAACAGACATTGAGTCGATGCAAAAACATTCTTAGTGACATTATCGCCTTTCTTGGCGTGAAATGGTTATAAAAAAGCAAAAACAGAAAAAAAAAGAAAAGAAAACAACAACAACAACAACAACAAAAACAAAAAAAGACAGTCAGACATTATTGGGTCGATGCACAAAACAAAAGATCTTATGACATCAATTGATGGTTCTCGGAAACATTTCCAGTTAAATCCTCGCCCAGAAATAAGTAACTTACTGGATGAAATGGAAAAGGAAATTTCACTTCATGATGAGACATTTTCGGGCTCCACTACAACTCCCAACTCAATCGCAGAAATTCTCACCTTTGAGACTTACGACAACCACAAAAACACGTTGACGTCATCGTTTGATCTATGAATATTTTTCGCTGACTCATTCGTAATTGACGCCGATCGGTCTCGACTTGTATCGATCGGCCGTTGCTCATTCTCATATATTTTCTATCAGATAATTTTACTTAGGTTCATATTGATAAAGTTGGCTGTTGTGGTGAACTCACTACATTGCACTATAAACTAAAGAAGGGTTCCGTCATCACTGTGGCCTTGTGTCGGACATGTTTACTAAGGCCATGTAAGTGCGATAGAATATGGCTGCATTGGGTGAGTGAGGCTGATGAAAAAGACATTGTTCTTTTTTTTATCTTTTCACTCGAAGAAAGGCTATAGTGTCACTAAGACACATGACGATATTCGGAGTGAAAGAGACTGAAAAATAGAAAGAGCCAAAGAACTGAAAATTGCCTTCAAGCATGAAACTGACTGTCACTGCCTTGTGTTGAGATCACTGTCCCCTTTTATATATTCTTGGGTTAAAAAGCAATCGGAGTCAAACCGTACTGATGAGCTGTGATACAGCGAAACAGATCTGTCTGCGGATGACTATATATATATATATATATATATATATATATATATATATATATATATATTGTTTATTAATCCGATAAAAAACCGGTTTGCTGGTAAATCCCAAAGGATCCTATTAATATTCGATATTAACACTAATCCAGTTAGAGGGCTTAATGTAATAAAATTTACAGACCCAATATTTATTACATATAAAAATTAAATTTTCTTTTGTATTCCGGATAACCATTTTGACAGATATATTTAACACCCATCTCGTCAGCGAGACCAAAACATTATTGGAAAATAAATTTATTTGTTTGCGTGTGTGTGTGTATAAATAACGGTAGAAAGAAAGAAAGAAAGAAAGAAAGAAAGAAAGAAACATTGACCTTTTTTCCGTTCCTCAATCCTCTCAATTCTTAGTCTTTTCTTTCACCATAACCAGTGGTGGCATCCTAAAATTTCGGGAACCGGTTCTATAAAGGTAGTTGGATGTGCGTTGTGGTACAGTGGATATCGGCTCAGAATGAGAAGCCGGGGAGCCGAGTTCGAATTCCAGCTGAATCCATTGTATTCACTTATGCGCAAATACCATTGGGAAAGGTATTAATCCGTCTCTTCCCTCCAGTTATGGGTTAAATAGCAGGACAAATTGGGTTCTATAGCCTTGGTCGGCCACCAGTCTACCGCAGAAAGCAATGGCAACCTACTGCGGGATAATTTTCTGCCCACTCAGTCATGTCTCTTTCGAGACATGATCGGCCAAGCGTGTATCACGTATGGCACTTAACTGACTTTACGATGTGCGTTTTGGTGCAATGGATATCGACACAGAATGTAGAAATCGGAAAGCGAGTTCGAATTCCAGTTGAATTCGTTGCATTCACTTACACACAAATACCCTTGGGAAAGGTATTAATCTATTTCTTCTCTCTGCAGCTATGGGTTGAATAGCAGGACATATTGTGTTTCATAACTGTTGTGTCGTGGCTTGTACCATGCCACCTCCAGTTGCCCGGATGTATAAAAGACAATGTGCGCTTAGCACAGGAAGTTGTCATTATCACGGATTTCGGGAAGTAACACCTACTACTCGAGAGACTGTAAATATTGTATATACATCTTGGTTGTACCACTCTGTTAATAAAGTAGTTTATCTACATTACTCTGTGTATCTCTTCATTCCACGATACAACAATAGCCTTGGTTGGCAAGCAGTCTATCACAGAAAGAAATGACAACCTACTGCGGGGAAATATGCCACGACTCGAAAGAGACATGATCGCCCAAGTGTGTATCACGTATAGTAATTAAGTGAATAACTGAATCATTAGAAACCTATTCTATTATTCTTTTTTATCTGAAAATGGAATCAAATCATTTTATAATATAAAAAATAATTTTTTTTTAATCATATCACCCCGAGCAAAGGCGGTAACGCCACTGATGTGCAGGGGGCTACGTAAGAGTGAAAATCCGGAAACCACATCCTAAACAGGAAACAAGGGATGAGCCTCTTCACCCGTTCAATAGACGTGGGTGGAGTGTGAACCGGGCGACTAATTAAGCCATTTTGATAATTTAATTGAAGATACTTATTCATTAAGATATTTCCAGATTTAAATTCTGTTCTCATTATATTTCTCTTCAGAAATATGATGCTTTTTACTTCTAAGTGTTATGGCTTCCCAGCAACATTCGAACGGAATCAGTGCAGTTTCAAAGAACCAACGAAAGACTTATCATATTTATGACTAGAAGATTTGCCACATTATTTCAGTAGGTGCGCGCACAAACGTAGCGAAATTAGCATGTTACCTCGACCAAAAGCTATTAACATATAAGATTACTAGCAGTATATCCCGGCGTTACTCGGGTGCAATAAAAGCTTTGAAACTAATCCATGGTCCTGGAGCTTAGACTCAGCCTAAAGAATATTTGTGTGAAGTTTGGTGGGAATCGGATAAAAATTGTAGATTTGTATAAAGAACATACACACAGATAAACAGACACACACACAAACGTCTTGCCTTTTATATATATATATATAATCGATTTTCTGCACTATTGTAAGAACTGCAACCTTGAAACTTCTGAATATCGTTTCTTATGTCTTTATCTATAAGTGTATCAAATTTGATTAAAATCGGACCACTCCTTCTATAACCCGATTTTTTCGATTATCGACTTTCAATATTTATCGGGGGTACCTCGACACAAAACCTAGCTAAGAACACTCGCAGACGCTTATAGTACAACTGTGTAAATTTTCAAGAAAATCGGTTCAGCCGTTTCGGAGTCTATAGGTAACACACACACACACACACACACACACACACACACACACACACACACACACACACACACACACACACAGAGTTCCATTTATAAATAAGTTTAGATTAGATTTTCGGATAATCCAACAACCGGTTCGCTAAGCTTTTATAATTTTAAAAATCGGTTCGCACGAACCTGTATGATGGGACTATTGTCTGTTATCCGCTGCGTACTGGTAGCATTATCTCCTTGCTTGGGGTGAAATCATAAACCCTCACAAAAAAAAAAAAAAAAAAAAAATGAAAATTAACGGCAATTCATCTTAACTCTTCAATTTTTCTATTTTCATTTTAACATCGTGATCACTCTTTTCTTTCCATTTGCTGATCCCAGAGACAAAAAAGAAATGTTTTCCTGGAACTAAATGGACTTTATTTAACATGCGCGGCGTGGAATTATTCCGACGGAAGTCTTGACACGATAAAATCCTTTTGGATTTACGTCTGGATAAAAACAAAACAAAAAACAAAACAAAAAACAAAAGAAAAGAAAAATAATAAAGCAACTAAAGACATGCTTGAAACTAACAAAAATATTCGTAGTTAAATTGTCATTTGTGAAAAACATTGTCTACACCAATAGCTTACCATCCAGGTCAAGTTCTCTGATTGGTTAAAAAAGACGACGAAAATGACATCATCAACTAACGCAGGGGCAATTTTGAATTCTTTCAAGATTCTAGAGCTTTACTTAATGGCATTTGAAGATACATCTAGCGCGGACAGAAAATGGGGAGATCTGTGCGCTTTATAACCCGATACTGCATTAATAGAAAACTTTATTTTCCACTAAATCCTTCGAACTAGTCACCCTCCTCCAGGGCATGTATGCAATAGTTTCACAAAGGACGAGGCTCGAACAGTTATTTTTTTTTTCAGCGAATCCTCAAGTGATGCTCAATTTTAGGTCCAATTTAAAATCTCTCTGTAAGGACTTCTTCTTCTATGTGCCCTGTCCCTTCAGGACGTAGGCGATCATGGATCTCCACGTCTCCCTATCCCTTGTGGCTCTTAGTATGTTTGCTCCTGTTGCTCCTGGCAACCCCCGTTCCGTCATCCACCTGATCAGACCCTGCAAATATGTTATCCGCTGCCTTCCTCTGTCTCTCCTTCCTTCTGACCAGTCAGTATCAGGTTCTCCAGGCTCTCCTTCCTCATTGCATGTCCCAGGAACTTCAGTTGTCTCTTCCTGATGCTCAGCATCAATTTCCTTTTTGTTGCCATTCTTTCTAACACTTCGTCGTTGCTTGTATGCTCAGTCCACGATATCCGTAGCATCTTTCTGTAGAACCACATTTCGGCCGCTTCCAGTTTTTTCCTCATTTTCGATGATATTGTCCAGCATTCACAGCCGTATTGAAGAACTGACATCACGTAGCAGTCTAGCACTCTTTTCTTCGTTTCTATTGAGATCTTCCTGTGTGTTAGTATTTTGCTCATCTTCTGGAACGCGTCCTTTGCCATGCCAATTCGCCTTCGGATGTCCGTGTCGCACTTTCCATCTCCTGTTAGAACACTTCCTAGGTACTTAAATTCTTGGACTTGTTTGATTCTGTTATCCCCCACCTGTATTTGGCATTTTGGGTTGTATCTTTTGCTGATGACCATGCACTCAGTTTTCTTAAAGTTTATTTGTAGTCCCTTCTTGTCACTCTCCACTGCTACTTTCTGTATGAGATCTTGCAGTTTCCTTTCCGTGTCCGCAATCAGTACTGTATCGTCCGCGTATCTTATGTTGTTCAGGTTGTGGCCTCCAATAACAAATCCTGGCGTGTCATCTAGGGTCCTCAAAATATTCTCGCTGTATAGGTTGAACAAATCCGGTGAAAAGACACATCCTTGTCTTACGCCTTTTTCTATCTTTGTGTATCTACTGAGGTCGTTACCTGTCCGTATGCAGGCCGTTTGCTGCCAGTAGAGATTCTTGATTATTCTTATATCTTTGCCGAAAATGTCGAGGTTTCCTATCATTTCCATCAATTCTTTGTGTCGTATTTTGTCGAATGCTTTCGCGTAATCAATGAAGCATAGGTACAAGTCTTTCTTCATTTGTAATGCCCTTTCAGAGAGCATCCTAATCATGAATATGGCGTTCCTTGTTCCAGTGTCTTTGACGAACCCGCACTGTTCCTGCCCTATCTTTGGCCTGATTCTGCTTCTCGCTCTATTCATCAGGATTCTGACAATCAGTTTTGTAATGTGACTCATTAAGCCTATAGTTCTGTGTAGTTCACACTCGTTTGCACCTGGTTTCTTCGGCAGTGCTATAAATATCGACTTGCATAGGTCATCTGGTACTATTCCGCTGCTATAAACTTCGTTTATTATGTCGGTAATCTTTTCTATGCCATATTCTTCTAAGGCTGTCAGCAGCTCTATCACTATGCCATCTGGGCCAGGTGCTTTGTTTCTGTTCATTTTGGCCATTGCAGCTTCCACTTCGGATTTTAGTATTTCCGGTCCATCCATCTCCTTGTGTATTCTCGGTTGTTCTCTCTTGTCGCAAAAGAGATCCTTTATGTATTCTTCCCATCGCTGGAGTATTTCCTCTTTCTCTAATACGATTGTCCCTTCTTTGGATTTTATGCATCCTGTTGAGGAACAGGTTTTTTGTCCTGTCAGTTCTCTTATCTCTTTATGCATACAATCTGCCTATTTTCAAAACAAGTCCGATTATTTATTCTCTGAAATATCAGTTCAACGCTGATTATATAGACAAGACAAGACAACTCAACTTTTTTCAAAGGAGAATGTTTCTAGCATGTTCGGGCGTTCATTAGAACAATCCAGCTTCGTAATTCTTTGCATAGGTCTGATGTGTTATCCGGATATGCAGTCGTACAAGATCTGATAAAAAAAAGAAAAAAAAAACAAAAACAAAAAAACACCGTCAGTGCACCAAGGCGTACCATGAAAAAATGTTTTCAGTTTCATGCAGATATCATTCGGACTTCCATCTTCAGAAAATTTTCATTAACACATCACTCACTAAAATCTGAGCCTAACTAATAAAACAATTTTTAGGCAAAATTCGATTTTATTCGTCAACATCGTCTCCTTCCAGGGTGATACACTGTTTCAAACGCTTCACCAACCATTCGATGCATTTTTGTAGAACGATTAGTCTTGGGCTTCAGTTACCGATAGCGCTTCTTCATTGGAGCCAAATCTATTTCCCTGGAGCATTGCCCGGTTCACACTCCACCCACGTCTATTGAACAGGTTAAGAGGCTCATCCCTTGTTCCCTGTTTAGGATGTGGTTTCCGGCTTTCTCTTTTCAAATCTTCTCACTTTGCTTTTGTCTTTTTCAATTGGAGTAGATAGATCTATCTATCGCCCGGTTCATACTCCACCCACGTCTATTGAACAGGTTAAGAGATTTATCCCTTGTTCCCTGTTTAGGATATGGTTTCCGGCTTTCTCTTTTCCAATCTTTTCACTATTACGTAGCCCCCTGCACATCAGTGGCGTTACCGCCTTGCTCGGGGTGATACGATTAAAAAAAAAATTCTTTTGAAGTCTGCAAACAGCCAGTAGTTGCCATATCTGGTGGAATAGGGTGGATGCGGAAGCAATTCGAAGAGCAATTCATGAGGTTTTGCCATCGTTGCGATCGACTTGTGACACGGTGCGTTGTCTTGGTGAAAGATCACTTTTTTCTTCATTTGTGGCCGAATTTTGACGATTTTGTTTTTCAAACGCATCAATAATACTATATAATATTCACTATTGATAGTTCTTCCTTTCTCAAGATAATCGATGAAGAAAATACCTTGTTTCATCCCAAAATAAGAAGGCCAAAACATTGTCACTTGATGCTTGCGTCTTTGGTTGCTTTGGACGGCTTTCACCTGCTGCTGTCCACTCAGCTGACTGCTTTTTGACTCCGGAGTGAAGTGGTGGATCCATGTTTCATCCATTGTCACTGCGTTGAAACAGTGGCAAACAACGCTCTGAATCGAACTCGGCTCCCCGATTTCTCGTTCCGAGCCGATATCCACTGTACCACAACGCATATCCCATAATACGGAGGCCAAAACCTTGCCTGGTGATGTTTGCGTCTTTGGTCGCTTTGGACGGCTTTCACCTGCTGCTGTCCACTCAGCTGACTGCCAATTTTACTCCGGAGTGAAGTGGTGGATCCATGTTTTATCTATTGTCACATATTTACGCAAAAACTCCGTCTTGTTGCGTTGAAACAGTTACAAACAATGCTCTGAATTGTCGATGGGTTGTTGTTTTTCATCGACTGTGAGCTAACGCGGCACCCAATGTGAACGCAGCATTCTCATTGACATGCAAAATGGTTAATACACTGCCTTCTGTATGTTCAACTCCTCTGATATCTCACGCAACTTCAATTTACGATTGGCCAAAAGACGTTTGTAGATTTTGTTTTTATGTTTTCCGGGACAGATGCCAATTTTGGGCGACTTGATCATTCAGCATCATTTGCGTCTGTACGACCATGTTTAAAGTCAGCATACCATCTCTTAACCGTTTAAAGTCAGCATACCACCTCTTAACCGTTTAAAGTCAGCATACCACCTCTTAACCGTTTAAAGTCAGCATACCACCTCTTAACCGTTTAAAGTCAGCATACCACCTCTTAACCGTTGTTTCTGAAGGAGCAGAGTGCGAATAACACTTATCAAGTCATTGCTTTGCTTGAACAGTGTTTTTCTCATCAGAAAGCAATGCCTTATCAACACACGAAATTTAGTTTTTTCCATTGATTTGAAAATTTGCCAAAGTAGCTTCACTTAGTAACTGTAATTTGTAAACTAATAATCCGATTAACCCCAAATTTTGACACGTGCTATTTGAGGGTTAGTAGTTTGTAAAAACCATATGAATTTTTTTTTTAATAAATGGCGCCATGTATATGTCAGTTCTGGGACTTAATTCTTTGCATTCACTAACGCGCAAATACCATTCGGAGAAATATTAATCCGCTTCTTCTCCCTCCAGCGATGGGTTAAATAAAAGAACAAATTAGGTTCTGTACTCTTGGTTGGTAACCCATGTACCTCAGAAAGTAATGGCAACCTACTGTGGGAAAATCTGCCCAGTTAGTTATGTCTCGAAAGAGGCATGATCGCCTAATTGTGTATTATATATCAGCATATATGGCACATAACCGATTGAAAAATAATTGAAATTTCTACTGGTTATTAAGTGGGGGATCAGTTTTCTATTATTATGTAGTAATAAACTGATCCCCCACTAAGTTCTATAATATAATCCGTCTCTTCTCCTTCCAGTTATGTGTTAAATAGCAGGGCAGATTAGGTTCTATAGCTTTGATTGGCCACTCGTCTACAGCAGAAAGTAATGGCAACCTACTGCGGAAAAATCTTCTATTTAGTCAGTCATGTGTCTTAACTAACTTGTGGATTAACTGTCTAGAGTTATTTTTTGTTTGTTCGTTTGTTCAAGTACCAATTCAGTCAATATAAGGAACTGTGTGTTATTAGTATGGTAGACAAATATTCGATTTGCTTCCATAAATTTGTACCGTCTTAATTGTACCCGCTTCAGGTACAGACATTTACCCAACAGACGTTTACCCAACTATTAAAAAAAAAAAAATTAAAAAATCTAGGAAGAATTCGAGAAAAACATAAATGAGAGTTTCATTTCCTAGAAATAGAACCTACTAACAAAGTTAGAAAAGTGTTACATACCTACTCCCCGACCATGAAAGGGAAAGATAGCGAATATTACAAATGTTTGTGCTTACTCATAATCTAGCAGTTCATGTTGCAAGAACTTTTTTTTAATTTCGTATCTATGCACAGTGTGTAACTCAATTAATTTCTGTATAGAGTAGGGTGTCATTAATTGTCCGTTAAAGATCACATGAGCAGCGAGGCACGGTGCATACTAATTAGGAATGACGAAGCACAAGATTTAACCAGCACAAGATTTTGTTCGTTAGATATAATTAACCGGTGGACACTTATTGATGATTCCAATAAATATTTTTGCTTTATTATCTAAACTTATTTATAAATGGAACTTTGTGTGTGTGTGTATCCGTTACCTATAGACTCCGAAACGGCTGAACCGATTTTCTTGACAATATACACAGTTGTACTATAAGAGTCTGCGAGTGTTCTTAGCTAGGTTTTGTGTCGAGGTACCCCCGATAAATATCGAAAATCGATAATCGAAAGAATCGGGTTATAGAAGGAGTGGTCCGATTTTAATCAAATTTAATACACTCATAGACAAAGACATAAGTAACGATATTCAGAAGTTTCAAGGTTGCAGTTCTTACAATAGTGCAAAAAATTTGATATCGATATCAGGAAATCAAAATTTGACTTACATCCATTCATTTTTCTTTCAGTCTACGGTTTCGCTTTAACTGGAAACAACTATTGCTTTTTAGTCTTTCGTTCGTGCCAACGTCCAAAGAGTCTGAGCTCCAGGACCATGGATTAGTTTTAAAGCTTTCATTACACCCGATCAACGCCGGGCTATACTGCTAGTTTACTATAAATAGTTTAAATTATCTAACGTAATTATTACAAATAACTAGGGAACTTAAAAATTTGTTCTGCCATCAGGACGTTGTTTATAAAATCTTATATCTTTGAAGAAATTTCTAGTATCAATAATAAAAAAAAAATTCTTACATTGGGTTAACTTGTCAGTTATAGAAACTTAATGCAATTTGTGCACATATCCATCATTACATTCCAAACAACTAGGAATACGAGTGTACATTAAGTGTCCAAGAAATTTAAGATATCTTCTCCAAGTTTTGAGTATAATGGGTGCCATTTCCTTTAAGACTTGCTCGTTCCTTACTTGCTCCGGTCATGAAATTTTCTGTATTCTTATGTAGAATCACAGTTCTTTTGCCTCCAGGTTTAGCCAATTTAATATCTTCGCGTACTGCCATCTGTTTACTTTTCCCAGTCGATATGTACCTTTCTTTTATCGTGTCTTACATTTGTTCGTTTATCTTGGCTTTTTTTTTATCAAATATGTTCACTTGTTTACAGACAGGAATCGATGCCAGACATGGTCACAGAAAAAGAAAGAATTGGTCATCGAAGGAAGAAAACGGAAAGGATTTAGCCTGATTCCAACGCGAGTTTGGTCCACAAGGTCTTTTACTGCCAGAAAATTATCTAAGAGAGAATTTTTAGTTATTGGTTGCACAGCGAAAAAAAAAAATGTTTCGGCTGACAAATGACTGGTTCGGTAGAAAACGATTGGCGGGAAAAAAATCGAAAACAATGTAGGTTAAGATTGAAGAATAGAATCGGTGTGCAATCTGTGAGTAGAGATAGTAGAAAACAAGCAAACAAACAAACAAACAAACAAACAAACAAACAAACAAACAAAACAAAAACAAAACAAAAACAAAAGACAACAAAAAACTGTATCAATATATAGACAATGAAGTTGACGCTAGAAATTTGGGTGGTAAAAAAATGACAGTCTTGTTTTTAAGACAACGAAGAAATATCCCTTAATATCCCTTTCTCTGTAACACACACACACACACACACACACACACACACACACACACACACACACACACACACACACACACACACTTAAATCCCATGCACACACACACACACAATTACTAATTCAAACGCACGTACTCTGTCCACACGCATACACTAAATTACATAAACTCACACTCACATATTCGCTTATATTTACACACTAACTCTGACTCACACATAGTACGCTCCAAGATGCACGCACTTTTCTAGTTATTTATACACACACTCAGGAATTAAAACTCGCACACTGGCAAACACGTTCATCTTCACACACGCACACACACACACACACACGTATTCACTTACGCACATTTTTGAGACTGCACCTTAATAATAATGATAATAGTAAAGGTAATATTAACCGTTTCCTTATAAGGTAACATTTAGCATTTAATGGCCGAACATTTTTTTACAGTAAGGTTCACCCTGTACAAAGCTTGGGGGCCACTCGAGGTTGTGTTATGGGACAGTTTTTATGGATAGAGGCTGAAGATAAACAGTTAACTGTAGACTTTATCAGGTTAAGATTGTAGTGATCGAGGAAACATCCTCTCGGGAGTCTGTTTCACAGAAAAGCGTTTCGCGGGAAGAAAACGTTCGGGTGGCTTCTTCTTTACACAACAGAAGTCGAATATTAGAATGAATAAAGGGATTTCAAACCCAGTCATATTTTCATGGTGCACATAAGAGGATCGCTAAAGGGTCGTTGAGGATCACTGCGTCAAAGGGTAGTTTATACGGGTAGGAGCGGAAGAGAGAGAGAGAGAGAGAGAGAGAGAGAGAGAGAGAGAGAGAGAGAGAGAGTTTAAAAACATCAGGGCTTTCAATCCTTAAATAAAAATGTCTTTTCTAAGTTTCGTTAAAGTAAACAGAGCTCTTCAAACTTTCACTAAAGTCTTTTCACATATTCATTAAATTTTCATTAAAGTCTTTTCACATATTCTCTATAATCAGGGCTGTCAATTCTCTATGCAACTTCTAAAATAACAAAGTCCTTTCAGATCCTTATCGGAGTTTAACGGAGTTTACCGAAGTAGAGCGAACGAGGAATCAGAAATTTCGATTCTACCATGATTAAAAAAAAAAACGAAAAAAACAATAACGTTCTTTCGAGATTCCTATCGAAGGTGTATTATTCAGAATCAACTCTTTAAGTCAATCAGCGGCAGGCTTCATTCGACATTAACTCTTTAAGTTAATCGGCGGCAGGCTTCATTCGATATGAACTCTTTAGCCATAAGTTCTATGGTGGGCGACCAGCCGTGGGTCATGGCTCCCCAGTTGGGAACTTTTTTCCCCACAGTCGTTACATTTCGACTGCAATTTCCAGAAACTCGCTCCAACTCTACTGCAACTCAAACTCAAACTCTTCAGCAACTAAACTTTTCTCGCTGAGTCCTGATTTTTATAACCATCCCCAATCCTCTCGGGGGATTCGGCCGACTCAAAGCTTTTGACCAATGAGATTGTTTTCCACCCACTCGATTTGCGGGAGGGCCATGGCTCGGCGAATGGAATATCAACAGCTCATTTCCTTTCGATTACATCATATTAGATTTTCCAGTTTCCACAAATTTCTGTTCTCAGGGAACATCTGTTGGGGGACTTTAAAACCGCCTGACTCCATCAAACAAATTCTGACATTTTGTTTTGGCTACTTATAAAATTTTAGCTTGCCCAAAATATCCGCTTCGGACACAAAAGAAGAATAATTTCTACCTTTATTTCCCATCTATTAAAATAGTTATTTGTTCTATTCCCCGGATTTTGCAAGTACTTGATAGTATTAAAATAGTTTTTTTTTTTACATAAGCTCACATTGCGAATTAGAATAAGGCATAACTAATAATACTACTAATATTAATTTCTCTCTCTCTCTCCACTGTATTAAACCAAACAAAAGAAAGTATACCCGCGGGAGATAGTGTTACATATCTATCTATCTATCTATCTATCTATCTATCTATCTATCTATCTATCTATCCCGATCTAAGTCTTTTCATGTATATCTGTCTCAGCCTATTTCTAAGTCTATGCCTATCGATCTACTTCAGCCTATTCCTATCTATCTATCTATCTATCTATCTATCTATCTATCTATCTATCTATCTATCTATCTATCTTCTCACCGTATATTCACCGTTACTCTTTTTAATCATTGTTTGTGTGCCATTGCTACATTGTCTGACTCGTTCGCATGAGACAGTAGAAATTAGGTCGTAGATTAATTTTCAGCAACCGAGGCGGATTATAGAACATTTTTAAAAGCCATCAAATAAAGCCCTACAGTCTTCAAAGAATTCAAAATGATCTCCATCAACTGATGACGTCAGTTTCATTCACTTTTTTTAACCAATCGGGAGACATGATCTGCGTTCCCAACTTAGAGGGGAAAACAACTTTTACAGAACGGCTACTTACCTACTTTGAATGTATTGTTTATTTTTTTATTTTTATTTATTTATTTTTTTGGTTGTTGCACTCTTTTGTTTTGTGATGGGTCACTCGGCTGTAATTGGTGCATTTTTTTTTTATTTCCGTTTCTCTTTTACGTTCAAAGTGAAATCCAAAAGATTTGATTGTATCAAAACTTCAATCAGAATAATTTCATGCTACGCATATTTAGTTCTGGAAAAGTTTTACTTTTCTTTTCTTTTTTTTTACCCCTTAAAAAAACAAAACAAAAAACAAAACAACAACAACAAAAAACCAAACAAACTAAAAACATGACAATGATAAAGACAGCGTTGAATAATTCATCGCAGGATATTATTCATTATCTGTACTATCGTATGCACGCAAGAGGGCGCGCCTGTGTTGACGTTAAGGAAGATATATAGAATATGAAAAATGGAATCTGAATACTGATTGATTCCCTAAAATGTAACTTGGGTACATATTTATTTGTATATATTGATTTGTGTATTTACTGCAATAATCGCGACATTAATAGCGTGTTTAATCTTGAGCAGACCGAAGCACATATTCAAGGTATTGCAATTGTATTTCGTTTGTATGTTTAAAGTAGAATTTAATTACCAGAACAGAATAACATCAATTTGTAGAAGTTAAATGTTCAAAGAGAAATAGTAGTAAGGAGTTAAGTGAATCCAGTGATTGTAGTCGTAAGTAGCAAAATGTGTGTATGTAGAAAGATTAGCAGGTTACTAATAAAGTCTGTGTTCCTTTCCTTTTTTTATGGTCGGCAAGAAAGTGAAAAGGAAGGTGAAGCAATAGAGGAAGTACTTATCGGACGTTAATTTTGAGAAGTCAATTGAAGTTGAAATCCGACCATTATTTCCAAATTCATGTGTTTTTAACCGGAAAAAGTGTCTTGCTAAATATTACGTTCACCGTAATAAAACCTTGTAAAACTTGCGTCACTCATGGACGAAAGAAAAACAAGATTTTATACTAAAATTTTGAACGTGTTAGAAAGAATTTAAAAATTAAAAAAAAATACTTTGATTTAAAATTTAAAAAAAAATAATTAAAATATTTTGGTTTATCCTCTTAATAATAACATGAACATTTTACCAATAAATTTTTTTTTTTTTTTTTTAGTTTGGGGCCTTTTTTCTATGCTGTTTTTCAGCGAATTCGTGGAGGTCTTCCAATTAAAGCTAAAATTAAAACTTCAAAATTTTTTTTTTATTTTTAAAAATTCAATTTAAATTTAAGTATCGATAATTAGTGGAGGTACTTAATTTTATGGCATTCTATCTCCGCGCCGTATCGGCTCAGAACGAGAAATCGGGAAGCCGAGTTCGAATTCCAGCTGAATCCATTGCATTCACTTACGCACAAATACTCTTGGGAAAGGTATTAATCCGTCTCTTCCCTCCAGTTATGGGTTAAATAGCAGGACAGATTGGGTTCTACAGCCTTTGCTGACAACCAGTCTACCACAGAAAGCAATGGCAACCTTCTGTGGGATAATCTTCTGCCCGGTCATGGTCGCACAAAGCGCCGAAAAAAACAAAAAAAAATAGCATAGTATGAAGAACTTAATAAAAACGAAGTTTTTTTTTTCCATCAAAATGTTTATGTTATTATTAAGAGGAAAGATCAAATTATTTTTTAATTACTTTAAAAAAAAATTTTAATCCCTTCTAACACGTTCGAAATTTTTGTAAAAAAATCTTGTTTTGATTTTAGTTGGCGGGTAACCAAATTGTTACGAGAGTTTACAATGGAAAATGTAATATTACGTAACTTAGTTTTTTTTCGGTGAAAAACACATTAATTTTGAAATTCTTACAAAAATCAAATAGTTGGCGGATTTTAATGAAACTTTCAGGACTTATTCACAAATAAATGAAATTATTTTTGAAATTATTATTTTAAAAAATCTTGGTAAAATAATTTTTTACATCTGTTACTCTGCCCTACACGTAAATTCATCGAATTTCAAGAAATTAAATTTTGTAGACAAAATTGGTTTTATTAGTTAAAACGCAAGACTTATTGAGAATGTAAATCATGTATTATTTTTTTCAATCATTGAGCCCCTTTTCTGAAAATCAGCCCCCAAAAGTAAAATAAAAATGAAATAAAACTATGACATTATTTACTTCGTTAAGCTTTTAATTGCTTTAATAAATAGTAAATATTAAGGAGAATATAGCCTGAAGAAAAATTCTTTTTCAACTAAGCATGAAATTTTAAAGACTTCGGTTTAAGCAAGAAGATGGCAGAGCGGAGTTTGGGAGAGAGAAAAATGTTAAGAGCGACAAGGAATAAGGATAAGTGGAGGTCCATGATCGCTTATAAAGAAGAATAACTGCGCATAAAGGAGAAGAGGAACGCACCTCCTCACATTGATCAGGTTACTGTAGCTAAAGCATCTAACTATGGATTTGAATTTTTACTCCATCCCCCTGACTCACCAGACTTAGCTCCATCTGTCTTCTTCCTGTTTCCTAAACTCAAATCTCATCTGCGTGGTCACCATTTAGGAAACCATGATGAGGTCATATGTGCCGTGGGGGGAGGTTTGAGAGGACCAGGACATCTGCTTCTTCCGTGATGGGACTACAATGCTTAAGCATCTTTAGGCGTAGTGAATTGATGTCAAAGGAGACTATACTGAAATATAGTGAAAAACGGTCTGGTTTATCCAAATCCTTCTGGGTGGGACTTAGGACTTTTTGAACGACCCTTGTGTACGCGCGAACATACACACAACCACACGCACAAAAGAGGCATATTACATTCGTTATTGAAAGAAAGAAAAAAGAAAGAAAGAAAGAAAAAAGATAGAAAGAAAAAGATAGAAAAAAGAAAGAAAGAAAAAGATAGAAAGAAAGAAAGAAAAAGATAGAAAGAAAAAGATAGAAAGATAGAAAAAGAAAGAAAGAAAAAAAGAAAGAAAGAAAAATAGAAAGAAAGAAAAAAGAAAGATAGAAAGAAAGAAAAAAGAATAACAAAAAGAAGGAAGAAAGAAAGTAAAAATATAGAAAAAAGATAGAAAAAAGAAAGAAAGAAAAAAGAAAGAAAAAGATAGAAAGAAAAAAGATAGAAGGAAAAAAGATAGAAAGGAAGAAAGATAGAAAGAAAAAAAGAAAGAAAAAAGAAAGAAAGAAAAAAGATAGAAGGAAAAAAGAAAGAAAGAAAAAAGAAAGAAAAAAGAATAACAAAAAGAAGGAAGAAAGAAAGTAAAAATATAGAAAAAAGATAGAAAAAAAGAAAGAAAGAAAAAAGAAAGAAAAAAGATAGAAAGAAAAAAATAGAAGGAAAAAAGATAGAAAGGAAGAAAGATAGAAAGAAAAAAGAAAGATAGAAAGAAAGAAAAAAGAAAGATAGAAAAAAAAGATAAAAAGAAAGACGAAAAACGTCAACCAAACTAGTTAAAATGAAACGGTTGTCCCTCTATGATATTTTTCAAACTTTGCCTGGATTCTGCATTGTATTTTATGCACATGAAAGAAAGAAAGAAAAAAGAATGAAAGAAAAAAGAAAGATAGAAAGAAAGAAAAAAGAAAGATAGCAAAAAGAAAGATAAAAGAATAATAAAAAGAAAGAAGAAAGAAAGATAGAATAAAGAAAGACAGATAGAAAATAGAAATAATGTAAAAATAAAAATAAAAAAGAAAAAAGATAGAAAGAAAAAGATAGAAAGAAAGACAGAAAAAAGAAAAAAGAAAGAAAGAAAAAAGAAAAATAGAAAGAAAAAAGAAAGATAGAAAGAAAAGAGAATAAAAAGAAAGAAAGAAATAAATAAAGAAAGAAAGAAAGAAAGAAAAAAGATAGAAAGAAAGAAAAAAGATAGAAAGAAAAAAGAAAGATAGAAAGAAAGAAAGAAAGAAAAAAGAAAAATAGAAAGAAAAAAGAAAGATAGAAAGAAAAAAGAAAGATAGAAAGAAAAAAAGAATAAAAAGAAAAAAGAAAGATAGAAAGAAAGAAAGAAATAAAGAAAGAAAGAAAAAAGAAAGATAGAAAGAAATATAAAAAGAAAGGCTACAAACGTCAACCAAACTAGTTAAAATGAAACGGTTGTCCCTCTATGATATTTTTCAAACTTTGTCTGAATTCTGCATTGTATTTCATGCACATCGTAAACATCATAAAAGTTACTGAGATGTCTCTTCTAATCACAGCTCTATGTAGCCATGTACAGAGGAGGAAAAAGTCAATTGAACTTAAGTTAAACGCAATGGCATGGAAAGCAGCGATCCTGCCGAAAATGTTGTTCGCACAGACATTTTAGAGGAGCAAGCCAACGTCTAGGACGACTTAGCTTTTCTTCTCCTTTCGTAAGACGGGTATTTGACTAGGAGTGAACATATTTTCTTAAGCTTGAACCCTTAACCCTGTCCCCAGCCATCAACAACTGCCTACCAGAGAGAAGCGTTCTTAATAGCATCTGTCTCGTGTGTTCTGTGAAAGCTCTGAAGGAACGAAAAAGTAAACAAGAAAACTTCAGTAACCTCATCGGCGAATTTAAAACTCGATGAGGGTTCAGTTGGAAAATAAGTTGCTAAATATTAATGATGATAAGTTGATTTGGTGTTATTTAAAATACTCTTTTTTTAGGAGTCATTATCTCTCTCTCTCTCTCTCTCTCTCTCTCTCTCTATCTATCTATCTATCTATCTATCTCAGTCCGTTAATATCTATCTTAGTCTGTTCATTATCTATCTATCTATCTATCTATCTATCTATCTATCTATCTTTTTTTTTTTAATCATATCACCCCAAGCAAGGCGATAACGCCACTGATGCGCAGGGGGCTGCGTAAGGGTAAAAAAGAATAGAAAAGAGAAAGCCGGAAACCACATCCTAAACAGGGAACAAGGGATGAGCCTCTTCACCTGTTCAATAGACGTGGGTGGAGTGTGAACCGGGCGATAGTTTAGTCTATCTACTCCAATTGAAAAAAATAAAAGAAGAGAGTGAAAAGATTGGAAAAGCGAAAACCGGAAACCGCATCCTAAAGAGGAAACAAGGGATGAGCCTCTTCACCTGTTCAATAGACGGGGGTGGAGTGTGATCTATCTATCTATCTATCTATCTATCTATCTATCTATCTATCTATCTATCTATCTATCTATCTATCTAAGT
This sequence comes from Ascarosepion bandense, assembly GCA_037127315.1. Classification (NCBI taxonomy): domain Eukaryota; kingdom Metazoa; phylum Mollusca; class Cephalopoda; order Sepiida; family Sepiidae; genus Ascarosepion; species Ascarosepion bandense. The sequence continues at coordinate 615,480 of JBBBDQ010001715.1, read as the reverse complement.
CTGTTAATATCTATCTATCCATCTCAGTTTGCTAATATCTATCTATCTATCTATCTATCTATCTATCTATCTATCTATTTATCTATCTATCTATCATATCTATCTATCTATCTATCTATCTATCTATCTCAGATTTTCATTTTCTTTCTTTCTTTCTATTCAGCTAGCTAACTCTTTCAGTTAGCTCATGTATGCTTTACTCTCGTCATACTTTTATCAGCCCCTTCTTTTCTATCTGTTCGGAGGACGTGTATTTGGCTAAAAGCAATAAATAATTTTAAATGTTCACTCATCTATACTCTTTATTTTGTGAAAATTACTGGATTGACTAAAAAGTTTCGTTTGTTTAATAAGATAAAAAACTTTACTTGAATAGATAGGTTTACCTATCGTCCGGTTCACACTCGTCTTTCATCTTTTAAACAGGAGTTGAGGTTTATCCCATGTTTAGGATTGGGCTCCTGGTTTTTTGTTCTAAAGTCTTTTAATTATCTTTCACTGTCAGCATGCAGCTCCTTGCGTCTAAGCAACATTATCGCCTGAACGACTAGTAGACGGATTAATACCTTTCCCAAGGGTACCAGTGCTTAAGTGAATGCAGGGTGTTCAACTGGAATTCGAACTCGGCTCACCGATTTCTCTGTCCGAGCCGATATCCACAGCACCACAACGCACATCTGTTAGTATACGCTTACAGCACCTGGTATTCCCAAGCGGTCACTCATCTAAGTACTGATCAGAACGCATCTGAAAACACTCTACAATCTTTCCCAAGAAGTCATGCCAGTTCATAGAAAAAAAAATCCTTGAAAAGTCGTGATCGCCTACATTATGAAGCGACGGCATTAAAAATAAATGAACGACTCTAGATTTAAAACAATGGAGAAAACAGCGGAAAATTACAGCATTTTCTCAAGCAATTGTTTTTTATAATCGTGTGGCCCAAAGCAAGGCATTTTACTGCCACTGTTGTGCAGGGGGTTACATAGGAGAAATGTTATGAGAAAGAGTGACAGGTTACAGGGGTCGTCAAGAAGAGAGTATGAGAAGGAAGAGAATACTGATGAGTGGGGTGGACGGAGAAAAAGCATGAGAGATAGGATGTAAGTTATTGACTCTACATTTGAATTCTTGGAGATTGTAGCTGTGGGGAAAGGAAGTATGCGGAAGGGAATTTCACAAGTGCTAGAAAAGAAGCTGATGGAGTAGAATTTACGTTTACATTTTATTGGTTTCACAGTAAAAGGGTGGAACCTAGTTGCTAATCTTGTGGTTCGAGGAAATTCATGTATAGGGGGTACCAGTGAGCTAAGTTCATCGGAGCAGAAGCCGTAAAAGTATTTGTAGAAGAGACACAGGGAAGCCACACTGCGTCGGCGAGAAAGCGACTTTATGTCTAATAGAGTTGAAGCCATGGGGAGATGGTTAGAGTTTAGTGATTCGGCCTTGTGTCATGCATAATCCCTATAGCTTAGGATTTATTCGTAATCATCATCAGAAAGGTGTAGATTGGAATGTGTGGATTAGTGTGGAATAGTGGAAGAATAAGATATACATTTTGTACGTCAAAATAGAAATTTATTGACAGAAAAGAATAACTTAAGTTGTAGAAGTTAATGTTCACTGAGAAACAAGTAATGACTCAAGGGTATCAAGAATTTTTTTTTTTTTTTTTTTTATAAGCGTTTCACCCCGAGCTTGGTAGGAATGTCTTTGAATGGAGAAGAAGAAGTAAAAGGAATCAGCACACGAGAAAGAAGGAGAAAGAGGACAAATGTCTGGGTCACTAAGTATGTATGAGCATTTGTTTGGTAGGAATGTCTTTGAATGGAGAAGAAGAAGCAAAAGGAATCAGCACACGAGAAAGAAGGAGAAAGAGGACACATGACTGGGTCACTATGTATGTATGAGCGTTTGTTTGGTAGGAATGTCTTTGAATGAAGAAGAAGAAGTAAAAGGATTCAGCACACGAGAAAGAAGGAGAAAGAGGACAAATGTCTGGGTCACTACGTATGTATGACCGTTTGTTTGGTAGGAATGTCTTTGAATGGAGAAGAAGAAGTAAAAGGAATCAGCACACGAGAAAGAAGGAGAAAGAGGACAAATGTCTGGGTCACTAAGTATGTATGAGCATTTGTTTGGTAGGAATGTCTTTGAATGGAGAAGAAGAAGCAAAAGGAATCAGCACACGAGAAAGAAGGAGAAAGAGGACACATGACTGGGTCACTATGTATGTATGAGCGTTTGTTTGGTAGGAATGTCTTTGAATGAAGAAGAAGAAGTAAAAGGATTCAGCACACGAGAAAGAAGGAGAAAGAGGACAAATGTCTGGGTCACTATGTATGTATGAGCGTTTGTTTGGTAGGAATGTCTTTGAATGGAGAAGAAGAAGTAAAAGGAATCAGCACACGAGAAAGAAGGAGAAAGAGGACAAATGTCTGGGTCACTAAGTATGTATGAGCATTTGTTTGGCAGGAATGTCTTTGAATGGAGAAGAAGAAGTAAAAGGAATCAGCACACGAGAAAGAAGGAGAAAGAGGACAAATGTTTGGGTCACTATGAATGTATGAGCGTTTGTTTGGTAGGAATGTCTTTGAATGAAGAAGAAGAAGTAAAAGGAATCAGCACACGAGAAAGAAGGAGTAAGAGGACAAATGTCTGGGTCACTATGTATGTATGAGCATTTGTTTGGTAGGAATGTCTTTGAATGGAGAATAAGAAGTAAAAGGAATCAGCACACGAGAAAGAAGGAGAGACAAATGTCTGTCACTATGTATGTGCTGAGTGTTTGTTTGCAGGGAATGTCTTTTTTAGAATGAAGAAGAAGAAGTAAAAGGAATCAGCACACGAGAAAGAAGAGAAAGAGGACAAATGTCTGGGTCACTATGTATAAGGAGCATTTGTTTGGTGGGTAACCACCAGAATGGAGAAGAAGAAGTAAAAGGAATCAGCACAGGAGAAAGAAGGAGAAAGAGGACAAATGTCTGGGTCACTAAAAAAGGGCGAGCGTTTGTTTGGTAGGAATGTTCTTGACTGGAGAAGAAGAAGTAAAAGGAATCAGTACACGAGAAAGAGAAAGAGGACAAAATGTCTGTCACTTGTGTGTACAAGGAGTACTTGTTTGTAGAATACCAATGCAGAAGAAGAAGTAAAAGGAATCATAATGAGAAAGAAGGAGAAAGAGGACAAAATGTTCAATACCAAGCAGCAAGGAGCATTTGTTTGTATAGGAATGTCTCTGAGTGGAGAAGAAGAAGTAAAGAAACTCAGCAATACTGAGGAATGAAGGAGAAAAAGACACGCAAAATGTTCAGTCACTAAGGCACAAAGAGTGTCAGAGCCAGAAATGTCTTTGAATGGAGAAAGAAGAAGTAAAACAATCCAGTACACAGGAAACAGTTGGAGGAAAGAGGACAAATGTCTGGGTCACTAGAAGTGCTAAGGAGCATTTGTTTGGTAGAAACGTACTTTCGAACGGAGAAGAAGTATGTAAAAATGAATCAATATGATGTGAAGAGCACATAAAATATGAACGAATGTCTGGACTCGACCTTGCCCAGTCCTTACTTGAAGCTTCCTCAAGCAGATTTTAGTGTCGCCTGCCGTTCTTCTATCTGACTCAAGTTTGGCTGACGCTGACCGCCTTATAATAAAATAGTTTTATCGCGACGACTTAATCATTTTAAGTTTTTTTATGCGTTTCATCTTGCTTTCATACAGAGAATGTCTTTGAATGGAGAAGAAGAAGTAAAAGGAATTAGCACATGAAAGAAGGAGAAAGAGTGACAATGTTCATTACTATATGTATGAGCATTTGTTTGGTAGGAAATGTCGAATGGAGAAGAAGAAGGTGTTAATCACAATACTATAAAGAAGAGAAAGAGGACACATGACTTAATACCATGTACAAGCGAGCGTTTGTTTTGTGAAAATGTCTTTGAATGAAGAAGAAGTAAAAGGATTCAGCACACGAGAAAGAAGAGAAAGAGGATAACGGAAATTGGTCACGACAAGAATGTTTGTTTGGTAGAATGTCTTTGAATGGAGAAGAAGAAGTAAAAGGAATAGCCACTAGAAAAGAAGTTAAGAAAGAGGACAAATGTCTGTCACTAAGTATGTATGAGCATTTGTTTATAGGAAATGTCTTTGAGGGAGAAGAAGAAGCTAAAGGAATCACACAGGAGTAGGAAGGAGAAAGAGGACAAATGTCTGGGTCACTACAAAGGTACAGATGCTTTGTTTGCAGGGAATGTTTTAATGTGAAGAAGAAGTAAAAGGAATCAGCACACGAGGCAATAGAAGGAGAAAGAGGACAAAATGTCTGGTCACTATGTATGTATGTATACGCATTTAGTAGGAATGTCTTTGAATGCAGAAGAAGAAGTAAAAGGAATCAGCACACGAGAAAGAAGGAGAAAGAGGACAAATGTCTGGGTCACTAAGTATGTATGAGCATTTGTTTGGTAGGAATGTCTTTGAGTGGAGAAGAAGAAGTAAAAGGAATCAGCACACGAGAACGAAGGAGAAAGAGGACAAATGTCTGGGTCACTATGTATGTATGAGCGTTTGTTTGGTAGGAATGTCTTTGAATGGAGAAGAAGAAGTAAAATGAATCAGCACACGAGAAAGAAGGAGAAAGAGGACAAATGTCTGGGTCACTATGTATGTATGAGCATTTGTTTGGTAGGAATGTCTTTGAACGGAGAAGAAGAAGTAAAATGAATCAGCACACGAGGAAGAAAGAGAAATAGAACGAATGTTCGACTCGACCTTACGTCTAGGTCCACTTGAAGCTTTCCCCGTTACATTTTAGTGTGTCGTCTCGCTGCTCCCATCTGACTGTTTGGCTGACGCTGACCGAAGCCTTTTATAGTCATTTAGTTTTATCGCACTGGATCGCCAATTCATTTTAGTTTTTTTTTATAAGCGTTTCACCCCGAGCTTGGTAGGAATGTCTTTGAATGGAGAAGAAGAAGTAAAAGGAATCAGCACACGAGAAAGAAGGAGAAAGAGGACAAATGTCTGGGTCACTAAGTATGTATGAGCATTTGTTTGGTAGGAATGTCTTTGAATGGAGAAGAAGAAGCAAAAGGAATCAGCACACGAGAAAGAAGGAGAAAGAGGACACATGACTGGGTCACTATGTATGTATGAGCGTTTGTTTGGTAGGAATGTCTTTGAATGAAGAAGAAGAAGTAAAAGGATTCAGCACACGAGAAAGAAGGAGAAAGAGGACAAATGTCTGGGTCACTACGTATGTATGACCGTTTGTTTGGTAGGAATGTCTTTGAATGGAGAAGAAGAAGTAAAAGGAATCAGCACACGAGAAAGAAGGAGAAAGAGGACAAATGTCTGGGTCACTAAGTATGTATGAGCATTTGTTTGGTAGGAATGTCTTTGAATGGAGAAGAAGAAGCAAAAGGAATCAGCACACGAGAAAGAAGGAGAAAGAGGACACATGACTGGGTCACTATGTATGTATGAGCGTTTGTTTGGTAGGAATGTCTTTGAATGAAGAAGAAGAAGTAAAAGGATTCAGCACACGAGAAAGAAGGAGAAAGAGGACAAATGTCTGGGTCACTATGTATGTATGAGCGTTTGTTTGGTAGGAATGTCTTTGAATGGAGAAGAAGAAGTAAAAGGAATCAGCACACGAGAAAGAAGGAGAAAGAGGACAAATGTCTGGGTCACTAAGTATGTATGAGCATTTGTTTGGCAGGAATGTCTTTGAATGGAGAAGAAGAAGTAAAAGGAATCAGGACACGAGAAAGAAGGAGAAAGAGGACAAATATTTGGGTCACTATGTATGTATGAGCGTTTGTTTGGTAGGAATGTCTTTGAATGAAGAAGAAGAAGTAAAAGGAATCAGCACACGAGAAAGAAGGAGAAAGAGGACAAATGTCTGGGTCACTATGTATGTATGAGCATTTGTTTGGTAGGAATGTCTTTGAATGGAGAAGAAGAAGTAAAAGGAATCAGCACACGAGAAAGAAGGAGAAAGAGGACAAATGTCTGGGTCACTAAGTATGTATGAGCATTTGTTTGGTAGGAATGTCTTTGAGTGGAGAAGAAAAAGTAAAAGGAATCAGCACACGAGAAAGAAGGAGAAAGAGGACAAATGTCTGGGTCACTATGTATGTATGAGCGTTTGTTTGGTAGGAATGTCTTTGAATGAAGAAGAAGAAGTAAAAGGAATCAGCACACGAGAAAGAAGGAGAAAGAGGACAAATGTCTGGGTCACTATGTATGTATGAGCATTTGTTTGGTAGGAATGTCTTTGAATGGAGAAGAAGAAGTAAAAAGAATCAGCACACGAGAAAGAAGGAGAAAGAGGACAAATGTCTGGGTCACTAAGTATGTATGAGCATTTGTTTGGTAGGAATGTCTTTGAGTGGAGAAGAAGAAGTAAAAGGAATCAGCACACGAGAAAGAAGGAGAAAGAGGACAAATGTCTGGGTCACTATGTATGTATGAGCGTTTGTTTGGTAGGAATGTCTTTGAATGGAGAAGAAGAAGTAAAAGGAATCAGCACACGAGAAAGAAGGAGAAAGAGGACAAATGTCTGGGTCACTAAGTATGTATGAGCATTTGTTTGGCAGGAATGTCTTTGAATGGAGAAGAAGAAGTAAAAGGAATCAGCACACGAGAAAGAAGGAGAAAGAGGACAAATATTTGGGTCACTATGTATGTATGAGCGTTTGTTTGGTAGGAATGTCTTTGAATGAAGAAGAAGAAGTAAAAGGAATCAGCACACGAGAAAGAAGGGAGAAAGAGGACAAATGTCTGGGTCACTATGTATGTATGAGCATTTGTTTGGTAGGAATGTCTTTGAATGGAGAAGAAGAAGTAAAAGGAATCAGCACACGAGAAAGAAGGAGAAAGAGGACAAATGTCTGGGTCACTAAGTATGTATGAGCATTTGTTTGGTAGGAATGTCTTTGAGTGGAGAAGAAAAAGTAAAAGGAATCAGCACACGAGAAAGTAGGAGAAAGAGGACAAATGTCTGGGTCACTATGTATGTATGAGCGTTTGTTTGGTAGGAATGTCTTTGAATGAAGAAGAAGAAGTAAAAGGAATCAGCACACGAGAAAGAAGGAGAAAGAGGACAAATGTCTGGGTCACTATGTATGTATGAGCATTTGTTTGGTAGGAATGTCTTTGAATGGAGAAGAAGAAGTAAAAAGAATCAGCACACGAGAAAGAAGGAGAAAGAGGACAAATGTCTGGGTCACTAAGTATGTATGAGCATTTGTTTGGTAGGAATGTCTTTGAGTGGAGAAGAAGAAGTAAAAGGAATCAGCACACGAGAAAGAAGGAGAAAGAGGACAAATGTCTGGGTCACTATGTATGTATGAGCGTTTGTTTGGTAGGAATGTCTTTGAATGGAGAAGAAGAAGTAAAAGGAATCAGCACAGAGAAAGAGAAAGAAGGAGAGGACAAATATCTGGGTCACTATGTATGTATGAGCATTTGTTTGGTAGGAATGTCTTTGAATGGAGAAGAAGAAGTAAAAGGAATCAGCACACGAGAAAGAAGGAGAAAGAGGACAAATGTCTGGGTCACTAAGTATGTATGAGCATTTGTTTGGTAGGAATGTCTTTGAGTGGAGAAGAAGAAGTAAAAGGAATCAGCACACGAGAAAGAAGGAGAAAGAGGACAAATGTCTGGGTCACTATGTATGTATGAGCGTTTGTTTGGTAGGAATGTCTTTGAATGGAGAAGAAGAAGTAAAATGAATCAGCACACGAGAAAGAAGGAGAAAGAGGACAAATGTCTGGGTCACTATGTATGTATGAGCATTTGTTTGGTAGGAATGTCTTTGAACGGAGAAGAAGAAGTAAAATGAATCAGCACACGAGGAAGAAAGAGAAATAGAACCAATGTTCGACTCGACCTTACGTCTAGGTCCACTTGAAGCTTTCCCCGTTACATTTGAGTGTGTCGTCTCGCTGCTCCCATCTGACTGTTTGGCTGACGCTGACCGAAGCCTTTTATAGTCATTTAGTTTTATCGCACTGGATCGCCAATTCATTTTAGTTTTGCAAATTGCTTCCATTGGTCAGAACATCAATTTAACATCTACTCGCGAAATCCGGTTTCGACTTTTTCTTTAAGCATGTGGTCAATCCTTTTTTTATTTGGCAAAACCAGGATTTCACACGTCATTGTGAATTTTTTGTAAAAGTGAAGAAGAAAGTTGCTTTTAATTCTTAATTTACTATCCACTACAGCGTAAGGTCTAGGAAACTCTGAAGATCACTTACGTTCTGTATTTGTAAAGTACAATCAAATGATTGAACCCAAACACGCGACACACGTTACACCCATAAATAGTCGAGAAACGTTAGAATAAAACAAATCATTTTTTGTAAGCGTTGACCCAAATTTTGTTTACTTTTGTCTGTTTTTTGTTTGTTTGAGATTCCAGCTCTTACAAATAAACAGAGTAAATAACGTCGTCTAAAATACTTGAAATCCTTAAAGGAAAGTAAATTAAATTAATACAAAAGATTTCTCTCTACGGAAACGTTAACAAAAAAAGAAAAGCAATTCAAATCAATACAGGAAATAAATGATGAAATCAGACGATACCTAAGAAACAAAAATGGCGAAAACGTTGGGCTGCGTAGTTTGTTTTGGTTTAGTTGTTTGGCATATCAATTCCTTATTGGTCATTTAATGTCGAAATTTAATTTTCCTGGGAGCATTGGTAATTTATTTTTTACTATTAAAATCTATTGCTAGAATTTTTCTATAGCTGGATATTTTTACTATAAAAAAATCAATTGCTAGAATTTTTTCTATTGCTGGACAATTTTATACTATTAAAATCTGTTGCTAGATTTTTCTATTGCTGGATATTTTTTACTATTGAAATCGATTGCTAGAATTTTTTGCATTGCTGGATTTTTACTATTAAAACCTATTGTTAATTGTTTTTCTGTTGCTGAATATTTTTACTATTAAAATGTATTTGGTAGAATTTCTTTTGTATTGCTGGATTTTATTTACTATTAAATCTATTGCTAGAAATATTTCTATTGTTGTTTTTTATTGATGGAAATTGTTACTATAAAACAGTATTTTTATACTTGTTTTGACTATAGTTGGATGGTTAACTATTTGTCAATAGATGGGAACTTAACAGGTGATAGCACCCTGGATCAAGGTGGACCTGCGAACAACAACAATTAAAAGGCCGTGTCATTTTTTTCGCTGTGCTGTGTAGCTTTCATTATTGAAAGAATATATATTTTGAAAGCACTTTTTGTTATTAATAATGTATTTTAAAACCTCTTTTTCACTATTGAAAGAATATATATTTTGAAAGACGTTCTTTATTAATAATGTATTTTAAAGCCTTTCTTCACTATTGAAAAATATATATTTTTAAAGCCTTTCTTTTATTAATAATATATGTTAAAATCAACCATCCGACCGTGCATGGAATACTGCTGTCATATATGGTTAGGCGCACCCACTGTTCATCTCAGTGTTCTTGACAGGCTCCAAAGGAGAATCAGTAATGTGATAGGTACCGACTTGGCTGCTCGACTCCAGCCACTTTCTCATCAACGGGATGTGGACTCCCTCTGTCTATTCTATAAATATTTTCATGGCTTCTGCTTCGACGAACTTAAGTCACTGGTGCCCCTGCCACAGGTGTTTACTCGTGCAACCAGACTGGCAACTGGGTCCCATCCATTCACAGTTAGATCAATCAAATGCAGACGACAATTAACACCAGCAGCTTCTTTTCTCGCACTTCCCGCCTGTGGAACTCGCTTCCATATTCTTGCTTTCTTGACGGCTACAACCTCCAGGAGTTTAAATTCAAAGTCAATTCCCATCTCTTATCCACTTAACTCCAGCCCTTTCCACATCAGCCCATGTATTTTCTTCTTTTTCTTTCTCTGTACCTTCGTAACTCTCTTTACCCCTGTGTTCACATCTTTCTCTTGCCGTTTCTCTTTCGCTCCTTGTCATTGGTTCGTCTTTTACTTCGCTCTCCTCCTGCCTAAAACTTTTACTCTCTTATGTCGCCCCCTGCGCATCAGTGGCGATACCGCCTGTTGTATACCAATAACAACAAACACGCATATATATAAAAATATAAGTTATATTTTTATTAATGACGATGAACCGTGTAGCACAGGGACAGAGCATTGAGAGAGCGCGCTTCTAAGGGGTTGACGGGAGTGTAGTCTGTTGTGTCTCTCTCTCTCTCTCCTCTGGTCTGTCTGTCCGGACTGTCTCTCTGGACTGTCTCTCTGTCTGTCTGCTGAAATCCGTGCGCCGAGGTCTTTTTATAATCTCCAAACCGGGACTTCCGGCTTTGCCTCGCCCACGCACGCCCACGTAATTCTCAGAGACACCTGTTCTGTTTGCCTCTGTAGCCATTTCTGCTACTGCCGGAAATAAGGTCAAACAAACATCCGTTCCTTTCAACGACCGGAAAACACCCCCGCTTGCATCCCTTCCTCGGGTGGGGCCAGATTATTATATTACACGCCTTGCTTGGGGTGAAAAATTAAAAGAATATATATTATTAAAACCTTTTTAATTAAGAATGTATTCTTAAACCTTTTTCCCTATCGAAAAAAATATATATTAAAAAAATTCATTATTAATGTATTTTAAAGCGTTTTATACTATTGAAAAATATTTTTGAAACATTTTTATTAAAAATGCATTTTGAACAATTTTTTTCCCTGCTGAAAGGATATATATCTTTAAAATCTTTTTTGATTATTAAAGTATATTAAATACTTTTCTCACTATTGAAATAATATATATTATTAAAATGAATTTTAAAACCTTTTTTCACGATTGGAAGAATATATATTTTTAACGTCATTTTCTTTATTACTACATTTAAATATCTTTTTCACCATTTAAAGGATATATATTATTAAAGCGTTTTTATTAATAATATATATTAAAGCCTGTTTTCAATATTGAAAGTTTTGGGTATCGCCCCTATTTACACACTCTATGGACTCTTCCATAGTATACAAATAATCCTGCCTACAGAGAACGGAGTTGTAGTTGTCAGTTGATTTGTCAGTTGAGTTGAATTGTCAGCCAGAGCACTCGAACTCTGCTCGTTGGTCAGCAAGAAATATAGACTTACTTCTTTGTACATATTTGACTCCTACTAACAAGTATTCTTGAATCTACTAACCATGTACAGGTTGTATATCTTTTGTTCAATACACTTACCTTTTTTCCTCTCGTATCTTTTTTGTGTTATTATTATTTTGTGTGGTTTTCTAAACAAGAATCCACAACAGAAAGAACACACACACACACACACACACACACACACACACACACACACACACACACACATATATATATATATATATATTCCTTCAATAATGATATATATATATATTTATATATATATATATATATATATATATAGTCATCCGCAGACAGATCTGTTTCGCTGTATCACAGCTCATCAGTAAGGTTAGACTCCGATTGCTTCTAACCCAGGATTGAAACCCGACCGAAGTGGCGTCAGTCGGCGATTCTACCTCTGGGCCATGGGCGCACGGTAGAAGAAGGCAAACTTTTTTGCATGTATATTATCACTATACACGCCCAATAGCCAGAATGCTCTATTTCATTAGTGAATGAGCGATGCGTATATATATATATATATATATATATATATATATATATATATATATATATATATATATATATTCCTTCAATAATGAAAAACCGGAATATAAAGATTTTTTAATAATGCATGTTAAAGACTTTTACATTATTAAAAGAAATATATTATAGAGGCCCTTTTCCATTATTAATGTATAATAAAGCTTTTTTTACTATTGAAAAGATATATAATTTTAATGTCTTTTTTCGTTATAAATACATTTAAAGCGATTTTTCGCTATTTAAAGAATATATATTATTAAAGTCTTTCTTCATTAATAATCTATTTTGAAGCCTTTTTCACTATTATGAGAATATATTTTTTAAAAACCTTTTATGTCAATAATATATGTTAAGTTTTTTTAAAAAGTTTACAAAGGAAAATCCCATCAACACTGGAAAAAGTAATAACAATAAGTGGACTTGAAAAACCTATTTCCCTGGTAAACTTTTTAAAGAAAAAGATTTTATCAATTTCAACCGAGAGTAGCATGCGTCTGCTTGGCCAATGAATGCCAAATGTTTTCTTAAAAGAAAACGGAAAATATTACCATTAGTGTTAGAGATGAAGAGAATAAATCCTACACTTTGATCCCAGTCCAGTGGCCAGGGAGCGGATAAACAGCGTATATCAAATAGTACAGGCGGTGAAGTTCAGGTAACCGTTTTCTTATAAGAAGCATTTCGACATTCATTACGTTTGATAAGGTTGCTTGATTGTTTTGTTTTTATGGCATATCAACCTTAGCGGGTCATTTATTGCCAACTAAATTTTTATTTATTTATTGCTGGTAATACCTTTTTCTTTCAACAATTTATTGTTGTTTTTATATAAGTTAATATATAAGTTTTATATAAGTTTTAATGATTTGTTGGTTGATTTATTTTTATGGCAAATCAACCTCGGCGGGTCATTTATTGCCAACTAAATTTTTATTTATTTATTGCTGGTAATACCTTTTCTTTCAACAATTTATTGTTGTTTTTATATAAGTTTGGTGTCTAGTAATACATTTTTCTTTTCATTGGGATTTGTTTTTTTTTAAGAGCAGGGTCCCCAAGTCCGACCCTTGTTATTTAACCCATAATTGGAGGGAAGGGACGGATTAATACGTTTCCCAAGGGTACCAGTGCTTAAGTGAATGCAGGGTATTCAACTGTAATTCGAACTCGGTTCACCGATATCTCTTTCCGAGACGATATCCACTGCACCACAACGCACATCCGTCACTAAACGCTTACAGCACCTGGTATTCCCAAGCGGTCACCCATCTAAGTACTGACCAGGCTCAACGTTGCTTAACTTCGGTGATCGAGCGAGAACCGGTGTATTCAACGTGTTTGATAAGGAAAACAGATCCAACAAATAGCATTTATACGCGAGTCTCTCACCCGACACGTTGACATGATATGGCACAAGGCCAGTTTAAGGGAAACCAATGATTGTGCACTCAGTCAGTTAAGTGTCATATGCGATCATGTCTCGGAAGAGATATGACTGATTGGACAGAAAATTATCCCACAGTAGGTTGCCATTACTTTCTACGGTAGATTCGTTGCCAGCCAAGGCTATAGAACTCAATCTATCCTGTTATTTATCCCATAACTGGAGAGAAGAGAAGGATTAATACCTTTCCTAAGGTTATTTGCGTATAAGTGAATGCAAGGAATTCAAGTGGAATTCGAACTCGGCTCCTAGATTTCTCGTTTCGGGCCGATATCAACTGCACTACAACGCACATCCGTGCACGTGGGCCAAAACTGCCAAAATTGCCCAGTCCCCGTAAACGCTGGCATCGATATTCCAACGACGTTTCCTCTTTGGAGCAAGAAGTGAGGTGCTGCCGAAAGTTTGAAATCTCCGGGACCAGGCACCGCGTCAATTTATTTGTCGTGTTCTGTCCGAAGACAGAAAGGCAACTGAGAGATGGAATCCAGTTTTTTTTCCGTCAGATACTGACGCAGCCACGCTGGCAGGATGTAACACATGGTCAGTTCAATGCGGGGAGCCTGTCAACCTGCATTCGGGTCAGGGCACCAAAATAAGCCAACATCTGCAACTGTCGCATCGGTATTACTACCGTTCCGCCCTCTTTAATAAATGAGATATCTATCTATCTATCTATCTATCTATCTATCTATCTATCTATCTATCTATCTATCTATCTATCTTAGTTTGTTCATATCTATCTATCTATCTATCAGCATTATTATGAAGAGATGAAGACAACAAAAACTTATTTTTGTTTCCATCCCGATGGCCGGGGTGTGAAGAAATCATAACTTGAATCTTATTGGCATCTTGGCCAATTTATGCCAAGTGTTTCCTTATAAGGAAACGGCTAATATCAGAATTATTATGAGGGGATGAGGACAAGAGGCACCAGATTTTGATTCCGGCCTTATAGCCTGGGAGTTAAAAAAAGGGCAACTTAGTTCATACCGGCTGATCGGCCAATTAATGCCAAATGTTTCCTTATAAGGAAACGGCTAATATGATCATTATTATGAGAATAACAGGCACTACTAATACGCTTAGCATTCCCTCTGACACTCCAGAATTTCATCTTCGGTGAGAACGTCCGCGTGGACACCAGCTTGTGTAAAAAACTAAATGATAAACATTTATAGGCTCTTAGATAAAACGATGACCCGCTGGTCCCTAGCCAAGAAACTCCAATTCAGCAAAAAAAAAAAAAAAAAAAAAAAAAAAAAAATAAAAAAGCAGGGTGAGGTTAGGTGGAGAGAGTAGAAGAAAGAAAGGTGATAGAACCATAAATGGCTGGCCTGATGTCGGACATGATGTATATCGAGTAGCCGGCGTCTGTCCTCTGATGTGACAGTCATTATTTGAACAATAAAGCCTTTAATAAGGTTTGGCGTTAGACAAATTGAGAGATTTAAAGAGAAGAAGGTTGCCACAAAATTGACTTGATTTTTCGTTCGTGTTGATTAAAAAACCTACCTTTATTTGATGATACTTGTTGACTGGCTGGCTGGCTATCTATCTATCTATCTATCTATCTATCTATCTATCTTACTCTGTTCATATCTATCTATCTATCTATCTATCTATCTATCTATCTATCTATCTTAGTCTGTACATATCTATCTATCTATCTATCTATCTATCTATCTATCTATCTATCTATCTTAGTCTGTTCATATCTATCTATCTATCTATCTATCTATCTATCTATCTTAGTCTGTTCATATCTATCTATCTATCTATCTATCTATCTATCTATCTATCTATCTATCTATCTATCTATCTATGCCCATTATCTTTCATGCCTTTCTCTGTAATATTCAGTTTTACTTGCTGTTTTCGTATTTTTTCCATTCTTGTTTTCAAATATTTTTTCTATTTTCTTTTTCTTTCCTTTGTTTTTTTTGCTTGTTTCTTTTTCTTTCTTCATTTCGTCGACGTTTAGGCCTTTCTTTTTTGTTTCTTTTCTTTCTATTTTTTTCATGTTTCTTTCATACATTTTGCTTTTCTGTCTTGTTCGTTTCATTTTTTTTTTCATTATTTAAATCTTCTTTCCTTCCCTATTTTCCATATTATTATATAATTTCAATCACTCATAAAGAAGATTATTTCTTAAATTTGTTTTATCTCTCATTTTTCTTTCCTTTCATTCTTCATTATGTAGAAGTTTACTTCTTCATATTTTCTTTCTTTCTCTTATTTGCATTAAAGAAACTTTCAGTTATAAGAAGGTAACGATGTCTATCGGCCAGCGCTTTTAAGAGCGCATTTCCCTCGCAGATGGCAGCGAACTCTCGAAAGTCATTGCAAATCTCGTCTACATTTATCGTCTACTCTCGCGCTCTTGAATGGGGACTAATCAGAAACTGTCGCCATTACTGATAACTGACATTTTCGTGATTTTTCACTCAGTCACTCGTTTCATTTCTTCTTTCTTGTCTAATTTAGTTCCTTTTGAGGAAAGAGACAGCGTTGTTTGAGGGTCAAACACAGAGGACAATCC
This sequence comes from Ascarosepion bandense, assembly GCA_037127315.1. NCBI lineage: Eukaryota > Metazoa > Mollusca > Cephalopoda > Sepiida > Sepiidae > Ascarosepion > Ascarosepion bandense. The sequence goes on along the minus strand of JBBBDQ010001715.1, from coordinate 599,818 downwards.
CCTCATTGCCGGTGGTAAAAATGATGGCGGTTGCTCTCGCGTGAGGAAAAGTGTAGGCTGCAAAACGCAGGCAGAAGTGTAACGCTGACCTATGGTAATTCACCATCAAGAATTAAAAGCCATAACACTTAATGAAACGTTGGGATCGATGTATTGATTCGATTGGTAAAAAAAAAGAAAAAAAAAAAGAAAATATAAAAAAGTTATCACTGATTTTACGCAAGGAATGATGAGTGTTTTGACCTGGTCTGACCCAGGTTAACTTTCTCCAAGGTTAGTTTTCAGTAGGAATAACTGGTTAGTGTCACGTTTCCTTGACTGCAGTTTTTCTGCCGCTTGAACGAAACCAGTAATACTCACTGTTATAATAAAGACCATTATATATATATATATATATATATATATATATATATATATATATATATATATATATATAAGAAAAACTACTAAAAAGTTGTAAGTTTAAAAATGTATTTTTTGACAGTATTTGTTTATTTCTATTATTATATGTGATATTTCAGACCGTCCTCGGTCCTTCATCAGAAACAAAAAAAAAAAAGAAAAAAAAAATAAGAAAAAGAAGAGCATCGCTCCTTTCACACTCCACCCACGTCTATTGAACAGGTGAAGAGGCTCATTCCCTTGTTTCCTGTTTAGGATGTGGTTTCCGATTTTTCTCTTTTCCAATCTTTTCACTCTTACGTAGCCCCCTGCACATCAGTGGCGTTTTCACCTTGCTTGGGTGATGTGATTAAAATATATATGTATATATATATAGGTAAAATCCCCCAAAACAGATCCTATGAATATTAATTTTATTAATATTAAAAATGATCCAGGTTGAGGGCTGGATGTAAATAGTATTTTCTATTTACAGAGCCAAATATACATATTATATAAAAAATTCCGAATTCTGTATTCATTGAATAGGTATTTCAGCGAGAAAATTCTCGCTTCTTCAACATCGATCAAAAACTTAATTCAGATATGGTGCAAAAATTCACATACCGGAAGAAGCCCAAAAGCATATCCATACATAGGAAATAAAAAAAAAATTACGGGGGGAATTAAAAGAAAAATTGAATTTGTCGTCCAGACATAAAAAAAAACAAAAACAGAGGAGCAGAGATAGAGGTTCATGACTCGATATTAGAATAAAATTTTAGATTCGTAGTCTCCTAAAAAACATCTAAACGTCTGCATTTATTATCGAGTTATGAATCTCTGTCTCAGCCCCTCTGAATTTTTATGTCTGGACGACAAATTAAAAAACAACAACTTTTTTCTTAATTCTTCCTGTTTTTTTTTTCTAAAAAAAAGTTCCTGTGTATGAATATGATTTTGGGCTTCTTCCGGTATGTGAATTTTTGTACCATATTTGAATTAATAAAAGTTTGTTTTTGATCGTTGCTGAAGAAGCGTTAATTTTCTCGCTGAAATAGCTCTTTCACGAATGTAGAATTCTGATTTTTTTATATAACACACACCCCCAAAACACACACACACACACACACACACACACACAAATACAGTTCATTCTCTTTACTACCAGTTATTAAACTTTACTACCAGTTATGAAAGCTCTTGCTGCGTGTTCGCTCTTTAACAGTGCCTTATTATTATAATTTTGCAATAGTTATGTCGTCAAGCAGTGAAGAAAATATATCTTCTCTATTATGATAAAGACCGTTGCGCATATATATATATCCAGGGAGAGAGCACCCAAGGTTTTACGATTTTGAGTTCTTTGGCGTTTGCTTTTTTTTTACATTGCAACACGGAAATTTCTATGTTTCAAGATTTCTATTTCGTCATCAGGCTATGTTGGATACTAGTTGTGAAAATTTTCACAACTAACATCTAACATTGCTTGATGACGAGATAAATCTCGAAACATAGAAATTTCCGTGTTGCAATGTATTGTTAATTTATAATTATATGATTATACACATACACACACACATATATATGTGTGTGTGTATGTATATATATATATATGTGTGTGTATATATGTGTGTGTGTATGTGTGTGTGTATATATATATATGTGTGTATGTGTATATATATGTGTGTGTGTGTATATATATATATATATATATATTTCCCTCCTGTCACACTCAGGAGGAGTACTTTGAGTGGCTCTTGAGAATTGTAGTAGATGAATTGAACTATAAAAATGATACTTATTATTTTATCTGGTTTTGTTTTTCTCGTGTTTTAATGTTAGATATTCAAAAGTAGGTACATTAATATACATGTTGCTGTCATTTTAGACGGCATATTGATGCAAATATTTTGCCATAAATTTTGAGCGTACGAGCCCACTAGTATACAATTTTAAACGCGTTGCTGAAGTCGAGAAATATCGGGTTTGGATCACTTTATGGTAAAATAATCACGTTAAAAAGCAAATCTAATTGCTGATATATATCAATTAAGTGCCATACGTGATACACGCTTTGGGCGATCATGTCTAGAAGAGACATGACTGACTGGGCAGAAGATTTTCCCGCAGTAGATTGCCATTACTTTCTGCTGTAGACTGGTTGCCAGCCACGGCTATAGAACCCAATCAGTCCTGCTATTTAATCCATAGCTGGAGGGAGAATTGACGGATTCATACCTTTCCCAAGTGTATTTGCGCGTATGTGAATGCAAAGCATTCATTTGGAATTCGAACTCGGCTCTCCGATTTCTTGTTCCGAGCTGATATCCACTGCACCACAAAGTTTGTTGTTTTTTTGTTTGTTTGTTTTTTTCTCATCGCCTGATTATCAACGTGAATGAAAATGGGGATAAGTGTTAGCAGAATGTGATGTTTGAGTGCATTTCTCTGTGTGTACAAGTGTGTGTATGTGGCTTGGGGGGAGAAGAATCAAATTTGCACTTAACACTTCAAGCCAAGCATGCTTCCGTGTTCATGAACATAGATAGATAGAAAATTGTGACTGAGTTTCTTTCCTTTTTTATGAAAGAGCGCAGACTGCTGGTGAACCGGAAGTCACCTGCGATTGGACAATAAATTGCCAAGATTACGGAGTCATATGGTGTGCGTTTTTGGAAAATGGAAAAAGTTGTGGCTGACAGATCAATATCGGCTGGGTCACCGGTGAAAGGGGTATGATGTTAAAAGACCCGAAACCCCTAAAGAACCTCGGCTTCAAACATCACTGATGTCATAGATGTGTTTTACATATTTATATTTGATAGATATCATAGATGTATTTTACGAACCTCTTCTATCACGACTTCTGCTCTGATCACTGGTGCCCCCGAGGTACGAATTTGCACGAGATACTAGATTAGCAACTAGGCCCCCACTCTTTCACAGTGAAACCGATAAAATGTAACCGAAATTTCTACTCCAACAGCTTCTTTTCTGGCACTTCCCGCTTGTGGAATTCCCTGCAACATACTTGCTTCCACGACAGCTACAATCTCCAGGAGTTTAAATGTAAGGTCAATAGACAGCTCCTAACACACTAACTCGCACCCATTCTCTCAAACACTCTTCCTATGTACCTCCTTACTCGTCTATCACCCTCCTTCTGACATTTCCTTTATCTAATCGCTCTCTCAGCACATTTCCTTATGTAACCCCCTGCGCTATAGTGGCAGTGGAATGCCTTGCTTGGGGTGAAATGATTAATATGTATATAACTTAAATGTTCTATGTTTACTGTGTGTTAATATTTACTCTTTGATAATGGCTTATGTGAGCCGAAAGCTTAGACCCGATAAAAAATCAACAATTACGGTGATTTATTGTTGTCTTTCAACGATATCACCATCAAGTATATCAAACGGTATGAACGGATCCTACACAAAATCAATAGACAAACTTGTCTATATTATTCAATGAAACCTGCATTAATGAATATATATATATATATATATATATATATATATATATATATATATATAGGGTGACAATAAAGTCCGTGTGCACTTTAAAAATTATAATTTGTGATAGAAAGAATCTAATAATAATGAATTATATTTGTGATAGAAATATTGAAGTCATATTGAAGTTTTATATATATATATATATATATATATATATATATATATATATACAAATAAGTTTGATATAAAAGAACCAACAAGTCTATCTTTTTAATTTTTAATGTATTTTTCCAGTTTTTAAATAAGATGTTGAGCATTGTGTTCAGAATTATTGATAAACTGTCCAAAATTTATACTGTGTTAATATTTTGTTCAAATACTGTTAATCGTCTCAGTCATTTTCAAGAACCAATGTGGTGTCTGTGTGGTAAGCAGAACTCATTTATTTACATCCTGGTATTCTTTGGAAAGCTGAATGCAGACAAAAGAATTTTTCCTTTTGTTTTTTTTCATATTGTCATTTTACAGTTATATTTTTAATTATATCTAAATATATACAGGATGTCCATAAGGTTCGTGTGCACTTTAAAAATTTATAAATTTATTTGTATTTGTGATAGAAATAATCTGTAAAAAATGTTATAAAGTTTAATGTACCTAGTTTAAAGTATAGTTAGTGAATAGTTATTTACCACAAAATTTGCAACAATTTTAAGATAAGTCAACAGATGGATCGAAAGAGCTGGACCATTTTATTGACCTCCACGTTCACGAGATTTGACTCCATTAGATTTTTTCTGAGGACATGTGAAAACAATTGTGTATGCAACGAAACCGAGTTCATTAGTAGACTTGAAACCTAAAATAACTAATGTGATTTCAGGCATTACTGTAAATGTTTTCCGTGAATTGCAAAATCGTATTACCCTTTGTATTGCTAATGATGAAGGACATGTTGAAACTTAAATAAAGTTTCAATAAAACCTTAAAAAACATAGATTTACTTCTTTCTAATACTTTTTACAAAGTAGCAGTATAGCCTGGCGTTGCTCAGGTGTAATGAAAGCTTTAAAACTAATCCATGGTCCTGGAGCTCAGACTCTTTGGACGTTGGCACGAAAGACTAAAAAGCAATAGTTGTTTCCAGTTAAAGCGAAACCGTAGACTGAAAGAAAAATGAATAGATGTAAGTCAAATTTTGATTTCCTGCTATCGATATCAAATAAGTTTCTATTGTCGTAAACTGAATTTTGAAAGCTAAATATTTCCTCTGAGTAAATGGTATCATGGCATAGACTAAGAACTACAATTATACCTACTTAGAGCCAAACCCGAAGCAAAAACTAAAATAAAAGGGCTGAAAAAATACAGAACTACAGGCAGATAAACAGACACACACACAAACATCTTGCTTTATATATATATATATTATCGATTTTCTGCTCTATTGTAAGTACTACAACCTTGAAACTTCTGAATATCATTTCTTATGTCTTTGTCTATGAGTGTATGAAATTTGATTAAAATCGGACCACTCCTTCTATAAGACGATTTTTTCAGTTATCGAATTTCGATATTTATCGGGGGTACCTCGACACAAAACCTTGCTAAGAACACTGACAGATGCTTATAGTACAACTGTGTAAATTTTCAAGAAAATCGGTTCAGCCGTTTGTGAGTCTATAAGTAACGGACACACACACAGATACACACGCACACATACACACACAAAGTTCCATTTATAAGTTTAGATTTCTATCGCAAATATAAATAAAGTTATAAATTTTAAAAGTGCACACGAAATATATATATATATATATATATATATATATATATATATATATATATTTTAATCATATCATCCCGAGCAAGACGGTAACGCCACTGATGTGCAGGGGGCTACGTAAGAGTGAAAAGATTGGGAAAGAGAAAGCCGGAAACCACATCCTAAACTGGGAACAAAGGATGAGCCTCTTCACCTGTTCAATAGACGAGGGTGGAGTGTGAACCAGGCAATAGTTTAGTTTATCTACTCCAATTGAAAAAGAAAAAAAGAAAAGAGTGAAAAGGTTGCAAGAGAGAAAGCCGGAAACCACATCCTAAACAGGGAACAAAGGATGAACCTCTTCACCTGTTCAATAGACGAGGGTGGAGTGTGAACCGGGCGATAGTTTAGTATATATATATATATATATATATATATATATATATATATATATATATATATATATATATACTTTAATCCAAAAGAAAAAGCAGGAAGGTAAATCCCGAAGACCCAATCCTAATTAATATTAATATTTTAATATTAAAAAATGATCCAGGTGGAGGGCTCAATGTAATTAATATTTAAATTATAGAGCCAATTATAAAATAAAATAAATTTCGAAGTTGAAAATTTAGAGCTAGACAAAACCAAATTTTTAAATTTTTCACTTAAAACTCAATCTAAAAGTAATGTTGTCCAAAATCTAAAAATAGACATAGGTTGTTATTAATCCCACCCATCTATTTTTCTTCTGTGACGTAAATTTTTGAACTTCCGCCGGTAATATCTTATTTTATTTTGAGTATTGAAAGTTGCCGATGATATGTGAAATCTCTCTTAGGGATTTAATGTAGAAATGATCATACAACGCTTTTGAACTGCGATATATATATATATATATATATTACGCTCTCACACCCTGATTGAACACTCTGGAAGAATGGTAGACTTTGACAAACAGTAGCTAGTCTCGCATACACGCATCGCTCATTCACTAATGAATTAGAGCACTCTGGCTATTGAGCGTGTATAATGACAATATACATGCTAAAAAGGCTGCCTTCTTCTATCGAACGCTCATAGCCCAGAGGTAGAATCGCCGACTGATGCCAGTTCGGTCGGGTTTCTATCCTGGGTTAGAAGCAATCGGAGTCTAACCGTACTGATGCGCTGTGATACAGCGAAACAGATCTGTCTGCGGATGACTATATATATATATATATATATATATATATATATATACCCACATACACACAGAAATCTCTCTCTCTATATATATACATACACACACAGACATATATATATATATATATATATACATACACACAGACATATATATATATACAGATACATATCAGTTCAGTCTGGCAAAGAGTTGAAATATCTGAACACTCAGTAAAGAACAAATTAACTAGTAAAACTGATCAGCTACAACAAACACTTTAGCCATCATTTTAGGTCGAGTACCGAAAATATTTACAAAGCTAAGCTGTCACTCGGACTAAATGGTTTGAACACCAATGAGAATCAAACTCAGGAGCTAGTGCCTTAAGATACTATCATATTTACTGCGCACAACTCCGTTTGACACAAGACTGAAATGACGGAGCGCTCGATGAGAACAGAACTTGTTAACCATAGACACTATTTTGCAATCACTTTACCAGAAATGTTCGAAGAGAAATACGAAATTTAGCCTCGCATGAGACGAAGTTGTAAGTGATGCACACTCAGAGATTAAGACATTAAAAATATGATCTGCGAGATCAGCATGTTAGCCATAATTCTACTGTCTCTGCCAATTAAACTGAAGATACATCTCAGTTAAGTTCAGTGTGGTGGTGAAAATAAGCCAATTTTCTATGACATCGTTCATAGAAAAGAAATGAAATCTCATAAAAGCGAACTGCAATTTGCCAAAACCCCATCAATTCGGTGGCCACATTTAACACGTGACCTTGGCGCATGCGTAGTAGAAGCTATGATACCTTTATAGTTTTGTAGCATATATGTAATGCTCAGAAATAGATAAAAACAAACTGAAATAATTATGATGGAAATGCTGGAAATAGAAAAAATAAGAGTAAACTGAAAGAAAAATGAATGGATGTAAGTCAAATTTTGATTTCCTGGTATCGATATCAAATAAGTTTCTTTTGTCGTAAACTGAATTTTGAAGGCTAAATATTTCCTCTGAGTAAATGGTATGATGGCTGAGACTAAGAACTACAATTTTACCTACTTAGAGCCATCCCGAAGCAAAAACTAAAATAAAAGGGCTGAAAAAATACATATCTACAGGCAGATAAACAGACACACACACAAACATCTTGCTTTATATATATATACATCTTGCTTTTTTAATATATATATATATATATATATTATCGATTTTCTGCTCTATTGTAAGTACTGCAACCTTGAAACTTTTGAATATCATTTCTTATGTCTTTGTCTATGAGTGTATGAAATTTGATTAAAATCGGACCACTCCTTCTATAAGACGATTTTTTCAGTTATCGAATTTCGATATTTATCGGGGGTACCTCGACACAAAACCTTGCTAAGAACACTGACAGATGCTTATAGTACAACTGTGTAAATTTTCAAGAAAATCGGTTCAGCCGTTTGTGAGTCTATAGGTAACGAACACACACACAGATACACACGCACACATACACACACAAAGTTCCATTTATAAGTTTAGATTTCTATCGCAAATATAAATAAAGTTATAAATTTTAAAAGTGCACACGAAATATATATATATATATATATATATATATATATATATATATATATATATATATTAATCATATCATCCCGAGCAAGACAGTAACGCCATTGATGTGCAGGGGGCTACGTAAGAGTGAAAAGATTGGGAAAGAGAAAGCCGGAAACCACATCCTAAACTGGGAACAAAGGATGAGCCTCTTCACCTGTTCAATAGACGAGGGTGGAGTGTGAACCAGGCAATAGTTTAGTTTATCTACTCCAATTGAAAAAGAAAAAAAGAAAAGAGTGAAAAGGTTGCAAGAGAGAAAGCCGGAAACCACATCCTAAACAGGGAACAAAGGATGAACCTCTTCACCTGTTCAATAGACGAGGGTGGAGTGTGAACCGGGCGATAGTTTAGTATATATATATATATATATATATATATATATATATAAAACTTTAATCCAAAAGAAAAAGCAGGAAGGTAAATCCCGAAGACCCAATCCTAATTAATATTAATATTTTAATATTAAAAAATGATCCAGGTGGAGGGCTCAATGTAATTAATATTTAAATTATAGAGCCAATTATAAAATAAAATAAATTTCGAAGTTGAAAATTTAGAGCTAGACAAAACCAAATTTTTAAATTTTTCACTTAAAACTCAATCTAAAAGTAATGTTGTCCAAAATCTAAAAATAGACATAGGTTGTTATTAATCCCACCCATCTATTTTTCTTCTGTGACGTAAATTTTTGAACTTCCGCCGGTAATATCTTATTTTATTTTGAGTATTGAAAGTTGCCGATGATATGTGAAATCTCTCTTAGGGATTTAATGTAGAAATGATCATACAACGCTTTTGAACTGCGATATATATATATATATATATATATATATATATATATATTACGCTCTCACACCCTGATTGAGCACTCTGGAAGAATGGTAGACTTTGACAAACAGTAGCTAGTCTCGCATACACGCATCGCTCATTCACTAATGAATTAGAGCACTCTGGCTATTGAGCGTGTATAATGACAATATACATGCTAAAAAGGCTGCCTTCTTCTATCGAACGCTCATAGCCCAGAGGTAGAATCGCCGACTGATGCCAGTTCGGTCGGGTTTCTATCCTGGGTTAGAAGCAATCGGAGTCTAACCGTACTGATGCGCTGTGATACAGCGAAACAGATCTGTCTGCGGATGACTATATATATATATACCCACATACACACATACATATCTATCTATCTATCTATCTATCTATCTATCTATCTATACATACACACACAGACATATATATATATATATATATATATATATATATATATATATACAGATACATGTCAGTTCAGTCTGGCAAAGAGTTGAAATATCTGAACACTCAGTAAAGAACAAATAAACTAGTAAAACTGATCAGCTACAACAAACACTTTAGTCATCATTTTAGGTCGAGTACCGAAAATATTTACAAAGCTAAGCTGTCACTCGGACTAAATGGTTTGAACACCAATGAGAATCAAACTCAGGAGCTAGTGCCTTAAGATACTATCATATTTACTGCGCACAACTCCGTTTGACACAAGACTGAAATGACGGAGCGCTCGATGAGAACAGAACTTGTTAACCATAGACACTATTTTGCAATCACTTTACCAGAAATGTTCGAAGAGAAAATACGAAATCGAGCCTCGCATGAGACGAAGTTGTAAGTGATGCACACTCAGAGATTAAGACATTAAAAATATGATCTGCGAGATCAGCATGTTAGCCATAATTCTACTGTCTCTGCCAATTAAACTGAAGATACATCTCAGTTAAGTTCAGTGTGGTGGTGAAAATAAACCAATTTTCTATGACATCGTTCATATAAAAGAAATGAAATCTCATAAAAGCGAACTGCAATTTGCCAAAACCCCATCAATTCGGTGGCCATATTTAACACGTGACCTTGGCGCATGCGTAGTAGAAGCTAGATACCTTTATAGTTTTGTAGCATATATGTAATGCTCAGAAATAGATAAAAACAAACTGAAATAATTATGATGGAAATGCTGGAAATAGCAAAAATAAGAGTAAAAATAAGGAACAAAGTAAAAGTAATGAACAGAAAGAAGCAAAAGAAAAGTAACAAAATAGAATGAGAAAAAAATAGTGATGATAACTTTCAGATTAAAAATAAGAACGCCATAATGAAAAGAGGACAAAAGTGAAGCAGGAGAATTCCTTTGCAGAAGAAATGGGAACTGAGAAAAAAAAAACGCGAGAAAGATTCAATGGGATATAAAATAGGGAAAAATAAATAAGGAGTGAGAAAAAAACACAAAAAGAAACACTCTACCTCGTCGACTAACGCTCAACTTTGGAGATGAAACATTTGAAGATATAGACAGTAAGGCTATAAGGATAAACACTGCATAGCGACTGTCAGATGTTCGGAAGATTAGATTGAAGTGAAAAACAGTCATACTGCAGCGTTGACACCTTTGTCAACACTGCTAATTATCTATCTATCTATCTATCTATCTATCTATCTAAGTCTCTTCATTATCTCTATCTATCTATCTATCTAAGTCTCTTCATTATATCTATCTATCTATCTATCTATCTATCTATCTATCTATCTATCTATCTATCTGCACAAGAAAAGATTAATAATTCTGAAGGTTGACGCAGTTTCTTGTTGTCTTAATTTTGATTTGAAAAATTTGTTCGATCTACGAATTGAAATAATATTAATGGCTAAATTCTTCATTGAAAGGAAAGGGATTATGTTGAAAAATATGTATTCGTTGCGCTTTTTTAAAGTTCGGTCTACAGATTTATCGGCTTATCTGCGTATATATATATATATATATATATATTGATCAGTTTATCCACACACACACACACACACACACACACAGTTTGTCTGATGATTGCAAAAGCGTGAAACTCAGAGTCACAAACTCACACCTGTCTAACTGAATATATGTATATCTATAATGTTTAATTGTTGTCATGTTTATCGCCAAGGTTGTCATTTTTCAGTGGTTTTACTGATAAAATATATTTTGGCAAGCAGGTGTTCTATCGTAAAGTGCTTGATATCGAGGTATAGATAGAACGTTGATAGATACAAAGAGTTTATCACTTTAATAGATCAGATTCATGTCAACTTCAAAGTTTCGTGAGGACACCGTTATGATGGTTTCACTCGTCAGGGCTGTTTGCCGTTAGATCCCGGTTTTTTCTTGTTTATATAAAATATGGACTGATATTGTGGGAGTGGTCTTGTTTGTGATTGGTTGGTTATTATTCTTTTTCATTTGTTTATGATTGGTTGAGTTTTCTCTTTCTTAATTTTTCTTTTTTTATTGTGTAGTTTGATTTATTTTTGTTTTTAGTGTATGCGGGAATTGGTGTTTGTCTAATTGCGATGAGGCCTTTTGTTTTATTGACAAGTTTTTTTTTAATGCTTTGAACTTTTCCTTAATGTGTTGATATGTTTTGCTGCGTGACGGCTTATTTTTTTCTGGGTCATGGTTGGTGTTATTGTATTTGTGTTTGTGGTTTTTACGAGTGTTTCTTTTTATTTTATTTTTGTATATTTATGTATTTTATTTTTATTTTTCCTTTAGTAGGTGTATTATTTGTTGTTTTTGTCGTGTTTGTATGTACTTTTATTTTTCGTATTTATATGATTTGTATGTTTTGTTTTTATTTATTTTTCTGTTTATTATCGGGGTTTCGTATTTGTAATTATATTTTTAGTATTTTAGTTTTTAATTTTAAATTTAAATTTTAAATTTGTATTTTATTTATATTATTTGTTTGTATTGTTTGTTTGCTTATTTTTGTTTGATTTTGTTGTTATTTATTGTTTTTTTGTGTATTAAGTAGGTATTCGCATGTCTGCATTTTCTTATTATCTCGTTCTTTTTGTTTAATATTTTACTTTGTTTTTTAAAACAGATTATTGCTAGTTTCTCTGCTAGACATAATTTATAACTTTTGCTATTACTGTTGTGTGGCGGTGCTTTTTTATTATTTCCCGATTAATTTTTCCATATGTATTTTGATAACGTTGCATTGTTTTTGTATTTTTCTGTGTTGAATGATGTTTTGCGATTATTGAATCTTTCTCTAAATGATGTTTCTGTTGCTCCTATGTAAATCTTTTCGTCTGTATTGGTGTTATTTGTCACGGATGATTTGCAGATTATGTACTTTTATTTTTCGTATTTATATGATTTGTATGTTTTGTTTTTATTTATTTTTCTGTTTATTATCGGGGTTTTGTATTTGTAATTATATTTTTAGTTTTTTAGTTTTTAATTTTCAATTCAAATTTTAAATTTTAATTTTATTTCTATTATTTGTTTGTATTGATTGTTTGCTTATTTTTGTTTGATTTTGTTTGATTTTGAAATAGAAATTTAAAATTTGAATTGAATTAATTCAAATTTTAAATTTCTATTTCATTTCAATTATTTGCTTGTATTGTTTGTTTGCTTATTTTTGTTTGATTTTGTTGTTAATTCAATTCAAATTTTAAATTTCTATTTTATTTCTATTATTTGTTTGTATTGTTTGTTTGCTTATTTTTGTTTGATTTTGTTGTTATTTATTGTTACATTTGTTCATGTTGCCTTGTTGGTTTGTGTTGTTGTTATTAGTCTTTTTTCAGAGTTTTCTTGTTGTGTTTAATTATTATTTGTTCCATATTTTCCATGCAGCTGTAGCTGATTTTGACTGTGTTTTTATTGATCATTTTTGATAGTTTCTTTTTTTTTTAGGCAAGTGTTTTTCTATTATGTTGAGAAAGATTTTTTTCTATTTTTGATTTTATATTAGTGTTGCAGGATGGATTAAACCAGATTATATTTGTTTTTCTTTGTTTTTGCTTGGTTTCTCTTTGATTGTGTATTCACATTTACATCATCTACAAAAAAGATATCTAAACTTATTTATAAATGGAACTATGTCTGTGTGTGTCCGTTACCTATAGACTCACAAACGGCTGAACCGATTTTCTTGAAAATTTATACAGTTGAACTATTAGCGTCTGCGGGTGTTCTTTGATAGGTTTTGTGTCGAGGTACCAACGATAAATATCGAAAATCGATAATCGAAAAAATCGGGTTATAGAAGGAGTGGTCCGATTTTAATCAAATTTGATACACTCATAGACAAAGACATAAGAAACGATATTCAGAAGTTTCAAAGTTGCAGTTCTATCCTTGGATGACTTATTTGACTTATTTAACTCCAATATCCTACCGGGTCTGATCAAAATCAGTTTTTCTATCTATTTGCTCATTTTCTTTCTTTCTTTCTTTCTTTCTTTCTTTCTTTCTTTCTTTCTTTCTCAGTCTGTCCATTATCTATCTATCTATCTATCTATCTATCTATCTATCTATCTATCTATTTGCTCAATTTCTTTCTTTCTTTCTTTCGTTCTCAGTTTGCGCATTATCTATCTATCTATCTATCTATCTATCTATCTATTTGCTCATTTTCTTTCTTTCTTTCTTTCTTTCTCAGTTTGCGCATTATCTATCTATCTATCTATCTATCTATCTATCTATCTATTTGCTGTTTTTCTTTGTTTCTTTGTTTCTTTTTTCTTTCTTTCTCAGTTTGCCTATCTATCTATCTATCTATCTATCTATCTATCTATCTATCTATTTGCTCATTTTCTTTGTTTCTTTCGTTTTTCTTTCTTTCTCAGTTTATCTATCTATCTATCTATCTATCTATGTCAGTTTGTCCATTTCTTTCTTTCTTTCTTTCTTTCTTTCTTTTTTTGCCTCTCTATCTATCTATCTATCTATCTATCTATCTATCTATCTATCTTATTGATCGATATATCTTAAGTTGTGCTACGACAATATTCCTTTCGTTGCATTAATCTGGCCTGCGCACAAATCGAATTTCGTATGGACATTTGCCGCCACCCTTTAGAAATTTGCAAACAACAGACACAAGAAGACAACGTCGAAAACTGTTGGCGGCCAAATCAGTTTTGCTTCATATATTTCTTTATATCAATGGCGCTGATCGAAAAGACTTTGAATGGAACCATCCGTTCAGTTCGTATTTTTACCCAGGCTGGTCCTATCTGGTCTTTTCCAAATGGCCACCGGTGTCGTTGCAAAAGTTTTATGGCATTATAAGCAGCACTTTAGTTTTTTCAATCCAGAAGCTATTCGTCTTGGACGGACGCCTAATAATAACACTTAAGGCCTTTACAAGATCTTCGCACGAGATTCTGACACTTCTTCAGTTATAATAGAAAATTATTTGTTTTAATGTCACGTTTTTTCAGCACATAGGCAACTGTAAATTCTATTGCATTGTTAACTGTGGATTGTCCTGACATCTTGAGAAAAATATTTATGCGGTTTGCCTTTGCTTTCACCGGGGCTTTGGAATCCACAGTCGTCCTTTTACTAATTCTGCAGTTTGCTTTTGCTTTCACCGGGGCTTTGGAATCCACAGTCGTCCTTTTACAAATTCTGCAGTTTGCCTTTGCTTTCACCGGGGCTTTGGAATCCACAGTCGTCCTTTTACTAATTCTGCAGTTTGCTTTTGCTTTCACCGGGGCTTTGGAATCCACAGTCGTCCTTTTACTAATTCTGCAGTTTGCTTTTGCTTTCACCGGGGCTTTGGAATCCACAGTCGTCCTTTTACAAATTCTGCAGTTTGCTTTTGCTTTCACCGGGGCTTTGGAATCCACAGTCGTCCTTTTACAAATTCTGCAGTTTGCCTTTGCTTTCACCGGGGCTTTGGAATCCACAGTCGTCCTTTTACTAATTCTGCAGTTTGCTTTTGCTTTCACCGGGGCTTTGGAATCCACAGTCGTCCTTTTACTAATTCTGCAGTTTGCTTTTGCTTTCACCGGGGCTTTGGAATCCACAGTCGTCCTTTTACTAATTCTGCAGTTTGCTTTTGCTTTCACCGGGGCTTTGGAATCCACAGTCGTCCTTTTACTAATTCTGCAGTTTGCTTTTGCTTTCACCGGGGCTTTGGAATTCACAGTCGTCCTTTTACTAATTCTGCAGTTTGCTTTTGCTTTCACCGGGGCTTTGGAATCCACAGTCGTCCTTTTACTAATTCTGCAGTTTGCTTTTGCTTTCACCGGGGCTTTGGAATCCACAGTCGTCCTTTTACTAATTCTGCAGTTTGCTTTTGCTTTCACCGGGGCTTTGGAATCCACAGTCGTCCTTTTACTAATTCTGCAGTTTGCTTTTGCTTTCACCGGGGCTTTGGAATTCACAGTCGTCCTTTTACTAATTCTGCAGTTTGCTTTTGCTTTCACCGGGGCTTTGGAATCCACAGTCGTCCTTTTACTAATTCTGCAGTTTGCCTTTGCTTTCACCGGGGCTTTGGAATCCACAGTCGTCCTTTTACTAATTGTGCGGTTTGCCTTTGCTTTCACCGGGGCTTTGGAATCCACAGTCGTCCTTTTACTAATTGTGTGTTTTGCCTTTGCTTTCACCGGCGCTTTGGAATCCACAGTTGTCCTTTTACTAAAATAGCAGCCACTTAAGGCTACAGAGTCAAGTCAACCCTGTTATATAATCCATACCGTGTGAAAAGGTGATTTACCGTAACCTCTTCTTAAGATGAGGGTTTCTCGTTGTTTTATCCGAGGTTTTGGCATTTGAATAATTTTTAATTAAAATTGTCCATTTCCTAGACTGGCTATCAGCCATGGCTAGAGAGTCATGTCAATATTGTTATTTAACCCATAGTTAACGAAAAGCTGAATTGTTACGGCTTCTTACAAAAGAAAGTAGAATAGTTTTTCTTTGTTTTGTTCGTTGTTATGGAAATCAGAGTAATAATTTTTATAAACTAATTGCTAGGGAGTTAAGTCTACCTTGCTATTTCCCCCATAGCTTGAGAAAACGTGAATTGTGATAACATAACGATAATGGTTTCTGGTTGATATAGCCGAGGTTTTGGAATTCATATGGCTTGAATTCAAAGTTGTAATGGTGAACTGGTGATAGTGATGCTTCTTATAGAAATTTAATAACAATTCTTTAAACTTTTTCAGACAGTTAATTGGGGCATAAGGACAACATTAGGAATGTTCTTTGGAGTGAGTCTTCATTAACTAATAAAAGATGAAGTCTACGCTGGATGGGGGAATAAGGGTGAAGATGGGTGAGTTATTTTTTAGAGGTCACGATAAGCCAGATCTTGGTGTTGTCAACATTAATCACATTTGATGATGGTGATGATGGTGATATGGCTACAATAAATGTGTTATGCATGTTTCAGACTGTGGTGATCTCTTTGTAGAAGTGGGTTTTTGTTCGGGTGTGTTTTAAAGTATTTTGTTGATATAATTAGATATCTATATAAGATGCTGATAACACTAACATAAGTGGAATATCTATATAGGATGCTCATAATACTAAATAGACGGCAAAGCGTAGCATTATTTTATTTAATGTAATTATCAGTGGATGGTGGTCCCTTATGTATTAACGAAATAATGGCTATCTAACTGTGGTACGTTATGGTTTTCATAGCAGAAATTTTTCAAACTATATTTTAAGGGGATCGATAGACAGTGACAGTAAGTTACTGTTAGTTCACGTCGTTGATTTAACTGAGCTTTTTGTGAGGAAACTTTGATTATTTAATTTTGATTATTTGAATTTTTGATTATTTGAATTTTTTCCTGTAAACGCACGAAACATAACTTATGTAAAGATTTACAAGTTGTTTTTCTAAAAATATGCTTCATTTTACCGTGGGCGTACTGTTGACTTCTTTTAAGTGCGAAAAGTATGTAGAAAAGAATGATTTATTTCTGTACCCCTTATTATTGAAAGATAATATACGTTGATACCATCTAGTCTTAAAGGTATTCTTGGTACTACCGATGTAAAATTGATTAACTGTTAGGTTTTCAATAGTAGTAAAAATTTAATGACTAATGTATAGCCAAAAGCGCCCTGAAAAACATTTGGACAATTTTTAAATAATTTATATCCTGAAAAGAAAAAAATACCATAAGATCACATGAAAGATGAGATAAAATACTTAACCATAATATTTTGTCTGCCATTTTAATGAAACTAGATGAAACCTGTATAAAAGAGAGATTGCTGCCCAAATACACAATATATATATATATATATATATATATATGTTTCAATGGGTGGAATTCTGTCTAAATTACGCCAAAATGAAAATAACACTGTGATCTAATTTAAACAGATATATTTACCAAAATTGCACGAAAGTATCTTTAACTAGTAAAGAGTAAATTTATTCAATAAAATCACCATTGGCTTCAACCATGGCCCCCAGACGACTTCAAAATTTCGTCAAATCTCTTCTACCATATCTATCTATCTATCTATCTATCTATCTATCTATCTATCTATCTATCTATCTCATCTTCGCCTGGTCATGTTCTATCTATCTATCTATCTATCTATCTATCTATCTATCTATCTATCTATCTTTTACAATCTTTCCGATGTGTTTGGCTTCTGTCTGATATATCTATGATCATTTCCCGATGTGCTTCTTTCGTGAACCATTAATTGGCAAAAGCCGTCGCAAATTCGCCGGAAATGGCTGTCAGAAACGGACATTTTAGAATTTTCGATTTCGACATCTAAAAACGAAACAAAATATAAGAAAAAGCAAGACAGGAAAGCGAAAACTAAAACGAAACAATCAA
Source organism: Ascarosepion bandense (assembly GCA_037127315.1). NCBI lineage: Eukaryota > Metazoa > Mollusca > Cephalopoda > Sepiida > Sepiidae > Ascarosepion > Ascarosepion bandense. The sequence goes on along the minus strand of JBBBDQ010001715.1, from coordinate 581,790 downwards.
GACAAAATAAAAAACAAATTACGAAAAAGAAACAAAACTCCCGCGAGAAAACAACTTTAATAAAATAACATTTGACTGAATTGGCAGCAAACATTTTGATTAAACAAGCATTTTGAGACGTTATGAAAATACTGAAATATATAAGAATCAACATAAATATATATCTATATATCTATGTCTATATATATATATCTATATTTATCTATCTATATGGTAATTATCAACATTGTAATAATAATAGCATACTGCAACTCAATTGCTCTAAAATTTCGGTGTTAAAACACCATCATCAGGCAGTAAAATGTAGTTACTTTATTTGGTAATATATATAGATAAGGAGATTAAAAAAAAACAGAAATAAAAAACAATAAAAAATAAATAAAAGCATCAGAATAAACAGGTCAGCCAATGAGATGAATTAAGGAGAGTGGAAGGTTATAACATTTTAAAGAATGGTGTGTGTACGACTCAATAGATACTAGTGTTTCAATGTTTTGCCACTGAAAGCCAGACATGTCAACAATTTTAAACCGGAAAAAGAAAAGACAAATTAAAAAAAAATAAAATGAAAAGGAAAACAAAAGAAAAGTGAAGAGACATAATAGAAGAGGAAGAAAAGGGAAAGATAGATAGATAGATAGATAGATAGATAGATAGATAAGTAAGAATCACACACATACACACGCACACATTATCTATCTATCTATCTATCTATCTATCTATCTATCTATCTGATATAAAACTGTAAATGAACACTACTTAGGTGTTTTTAACGTATTTAACAGTTTATAGATAAAGAATAATCTACAAACTTATAAATAAGCAAATGCAAGCTACAGAAGGTTCCATAAAGTCTTCAAGAAGATCAAGAAGATACCAGAATGTTCTAGGAAGCTCCATAAAGCCATTGTACTGCTTTTATTATGCACTATTTTAGAAAATTTGAGTTGGAAGTGACATTAAAAATAAACTGAATTAAACATTCTTCATTTTTAAAGTTTATCGAATTATGATGAAAAAATTCAGTTATTTAACAAATGTCATGAAACTACGTGAAAAATAAACTGATTAAAAATTTCGTAAAAGTAATGGATACATCAACGGAAATGGGGTCTAGACAGGGGTTTTGAAATCGGTTGAAACTTTTACCGTTATGATTGAAATAAGAAATCATGTATTCCCCTAAAATATAAAGTTTTTTCAAATGTAAAGTGAATTTTTTATTCTGATTTGTTAAATTGAACACACACATAATTTTTTCTGTCTTCCCATATCTATAAATAACAAACATATTGTTTCTTATATTCAAATTAAAATCATTTTCACAACAATGAGCTGACATTGCCTGATGACGAGGTAAAAATCTCGAAACATGGAAATTTCTGTGTATATATAAGTATATTAATTTTATATAAATATATTTATTTTAATTAAAAAAACAAATTTAATTATTGCATGATCTACAATATTTGTAGTATTGAACACTTATTAAAAAACAAAGAAAAAAAAAGAGTCAATGCCGGAGAACTCAGAATTGTAAAACTGTCAGCTCTCTTCACCTGGATATATATATATATATATATATATATATATTAGTCATTTGCATACAAGCCTGTTTCGCTGTATCACAGCTCATCAGTATGGCTAGACACGGCCACTTGCTTCTGGCCGGGATCGCAACTCGACCGATTTGGTGTCAGTCGGAGTCTCTACTCCCTAAGCCATAGGCGCATGGGATCAGAGAAGGGAAATTTTAACGTCTTGTATATAATCAGTGTATACACACGCCAGTCACCGAACGAACTCAATTCATTTCTGAAGAGCCATGCTTATAGCAGAAGTGGAAACTGTTTTTAAAATTTCCTTCTCCAGAGAGCTCAATTGTAATGAGGTCATAATATATATATATATATATATATATATATATTAGCATGCAGTATGGGTATAGAAGAATCCAAAGGAGTATCCTGTACATACAGTGGTAGGATAACTCTCTAAGAGAGCTCTAAACATATATGGATATAAATACATATAGAGCAAATATAAGAAAAATTAAGGCAGACACGTTATTTCATGGTCAATTTCATGGGCCTATTTCAGGCGAACCATCATCAGCTTCCGTCTTTATTAACAAAGGATTTTACGTGTGAATATATATATATATATACATTCCAGTTAAATTTGTTGCATTCATTTCTGCGCAGATACTCGTTGGAAAGGGATTAATCTGTTGTTTTCCTCCAGCTATTGGTTAAATAACAGGACAGATTGGGTTCTATAGCCTTAGTTGGCATCCACTCTACCCCAGAAAGTAATACCAACCTACTGTAGTTAAACCATATGCCCAGTCAGTCATGACTCTTTCGTGACATGATCGCGCAAGCGTGTCTCACGTATGGCACTTAACTGATATATATATATATATATATATATATATATATATATAAGAACAAACTATATATATTTAATTATTTAGTAAGCTCTGCTTTAACCGTATAGGATCTTGTGAATATCAAAGCTACCAGACTAGAAAAATGCTCATTGATTTCAGAGACCAACTTATTAACCATTCTGCTGCGGGAAAGGCTCCGGTAAACGAGTAAATCCCGTGGTTTCTCGCACGCAGAAAATCCTCCTCATTTAATTCTTTTTTACCCAGCTGAAGTTCAACAATCCAATCTCGCAAAGTCACGTTTTCAGAAAACGACTCGAAGTGGGGACACACACACAGATAGATATAGATAGATAGATAGATAGAGAGAGAGAGAGAGAGAGAGAGAGAGAGAGAGAGAGAGAGTGAGTGAGTGAGTAAGTGAGTGAGAGAGAGAATCCGATTACAAAATCAAGCAAAATAAAATAAAAACAAAGCCAGTAGCTTCATCAACACTTTTTTGATTGGTTGATAAAGCAGTTTCAAGGATGATATTACGCATGCGTGTTTAGTTTTACGCTCTCTGCGTTCCTTAATGTGGCGAAGCATAAAAAAGCGAGATGTGGATACATTAGTATTTCTTTTCTATTTTTAAATCTTTTTTTTTTAATTATTTTTTGATGAGACTTTTGCATCCCAACTGGTGTAGCGGGATGCTGGGGACTGGATTAGTCTGTCGTTTTCGAGAGACGAATTTATTCCATATAAGAAGTTTATTTTGTTGTTGTAATTGTTAATTTTTTCCTCTCACTCTCTGTCTTTCTCACTCAATTCTCTTTCTTTTTCTTTCTCAATTCTCTTTCTTTCTCAATTTACTTTCTTTTTTTTTTCTCAATTGTCATTTTCTTTCTTACTTCTCATTCTCTTATTTTCTCAATTCTCTTTCTCTTTCTTTCTCAATTGTCATTTTCTTTCTCACCCAATTCTCATTTTCTTTCTTTCTCAATTCTCTTTCTTTCCCAATTTTCTTTCTTTCTTTCTCAATTCTTCTTTCTTTCTCTTTCTCAATTATCCTGCTCTGACTTTCTCGATCCTCTTTCTCTTTCTTTCAAAATTCCTTTTCTCTTTCTTTCCCAATTCTCTTTCTTTTTCTTTCTCAATTCTTTCTTTTTTCAATTGTCATTTTCTTTCTTACTCAATTCTCTTTCTCTTTCTCAATTCTCTTTCTCTTTCTCAATTCTTCTTTTCTTACTTTCTCGATCCTCTTTCTCTTTCTTTCAAAATACTTTTTCTCTTTCTTTCCCAATTCTCTTTCTCTTTCTTTCTCAATTCTCTTTCTTTCTTCAATTGTCATTTTCTTTCTTACTCAATTCTCTTTCTCTTTCTTTTCCCAATTCTCTTTCTCTTTCTTTCTCAATTCTCTTTCTTTCTTCAATTGTCATTTTCTTTCTTACTCAATTCTCTTTCTCTTTCTTTCCCAATTCTCTTTCTCTTTCTTTCTCAATTCTCTTTCTTTCTTCAATTGTCATTTTCTTTCTTACTCAATTCTCTTTCTCTTTCATTCAAAATTCTTTTTCTCTTTCTTTCCCACTTCTCTTTCTCTTTCTTTCTCAATTCTCTTTCTCTTTCTCACTCAACTCTCTTTCATTTTTCTCTTTCTTCCCCCATTCTCTTTCTCTTTTTTTCTTAATTCTCTTTCTCACTGACGAGATGAATGAATCTATCCCAATTCTTTATCTCCTTTTTTTAAATATAAATACTTGAAATACGATTTATGGTGATATTCTAAACATAGATTAGGTGTGACGTGGGGCTGAAAGTATCAAGCACCCAGTGAGGATCGAACTCACATTCTTCTTTCTTTCATATGTCGTATCCCTTCATAATGTATATATGAAAGTAATTCAGTTCTAGAATTCACTAATAAAATGATGTTACTTTTGGAGAGTGTGGCTACCAGAAAACAAGTAAACAGATGGGAGTAAAAACAAGTAAACAGATGGGAGTAAAAACAAGTAAACAGATGGGAGTAAAAACAAGTAAACAGATGGGAGTTTCACAGACAGTAAGTGGGAGAAAAGACAATCTTAGAATAGAAGAGGATTTTTAACTGTTGTTAACTATTAGAGGAGAAGAGACATTTAATTATTTCAATGGTAAAAGGGTGGGATCTTGACCCCAATTTAGTAGCACACATAAATTCCTGTGGTAGGGCCATCAGGGAAAGAAGCTCGTCAGAGCAGTTGCCATGAAAATATTAGGAGAAAAGACAGAAGAAAGACACATCACATCATTAAAAAAATGATAATAAAATGCGTATATATATATATATATATATATATATATATATATATATATATATAAATTCAGGTAAGGAGGACCGAAGGTTTTGAGTTACCTGGCATCTATTTTTTTATAAACAGTGCTCAATACAATAAATATTATAGAGCATAATATAATCATATAATTATGCATTAAAAGTACATTGCGACACGGAAATTTCTATGTTTCGGAATAGAATCTCATCAGGCAATGTTGGATGTTCCAACCCGACGTTAGCCGATAAGCCTGTTAAAAGTCTAGGGAAATATCTTTGCAATGGTCTGAAGGAAAAATGGCTGGCGAAAATAGATAAATCTGGATTACCAGGGCGTTTCAAAGACTGGCTATACCATCACTGTGTGCTCCCACGAGCATTATGGTCACTTGGCTTTGCACCTGCTTGAACGAAGCGGGTCACTCTTCTTTCTAGAATGAGTTTCTTGCTCTACAAAGCTTCAGCAATAATGAGGGCTGTTGCCTCTAAAACCCTGTCATGACGCCACCAATAGTACCCGTCCGTCAGAGCAGTTCTGCACCCGCTCAATATGTGTTGCAGTGATCCCCCATTCCGAGCACAAGGGGAACTTTGGTGAATCTATTTTCCTCATCAGCGAAGGTTGGATGCATTTGGTAATACGTCGTACAGGAATCTAGATCGCCCATGATATAACTTACAGTAGCCGGCCAAAAAATGCCAAGTATGGAAGACGAATTAAGTATAAATCTTATTCATACAAATCGTTTTTTTTTTAATTTTTAACTATGATAAATTTAAAAATTAAACACAAAGTTTTCAGCAATTATCCAATATTTTATGGCATTTTAGTTAGTTTAGCTTTGTAGGCTTAGGTTTGAAGATGTTTTATGAAAAATAAAAATTAAAATAATATAAAACTTTCTTTTAAAAAATTTTACAATTTAATAACAAAATGAAAATAACGGTAGAGGTAACTCAGTAATTTGTTAAATGTTATGGCATTTATTACTTTTTATTTTTAATATCTATTTTTTAAATTCTTTTTAGGTACCTCCACAAATTGTGAATTTCACATTTTTTTTTTAACAAAATTAGAAAATTAGGAATTAAAATGTAAAAGTTTCTATAATGGACAACAAACCAAACACGGGTTATAAAAATATATAAAAAGGAAAGCTTTTTCAATTTCTGTAAAGTACCTACCAGGATGTGCGTTGTGGTACAGTGGATATCGGCTCGGAACGAGAAACCGGCGAGGCAAGTTCGAATTCCAGTTGAATGCATTGTATTCACTTACGCGCAAATACCTTTGGGAATGGTATTAATCCATCTCTTCCTTCCAGTTATGGATTAAATAGCAGAACAGATTGGGTTCTATAGCCTTGGTCGGCAACCAGTCTACCACAGAAAGACAATGGCAACCTACTGCGGGATAATCTTCTGCCAAGTCAGTCATGTCTCTTTCGAGACATGATTGCCGAAGCGTGTATCACGTATGGCACTTAACTGACTGACCTACATTCACAATTAATATAAAAGCTGAATTTTTTTAAAGAGTGAATTGAGATGCCTGTTATTGAGCGATTCATAAACACGTAGAAATGAAAAGAATGTGGAACCGCGTATAAAGGTTTATATACGGATTTTTTTTTTCATGTAAGGGAAGACAACTCTTGAATCACGTGACCTTTTAATGATAATATCGCGCACGGCCACCCGTACAAACAAAATACGAGCAATCAACATGCAGAAAATTAAAAATGTTTTAATTATTTAAAAGAAAAACAAAAAAAAAAAACGAGCTGCATTATTTAGAGTAAGCTTTGAGATTTTTCGATTAGTAAATTATTCGCCACCTATTAATTTCACAAAATCGCGTGGACCTGAGATTTGGAAATTTTTTTAAAAATTTGAAACTTTAGAAATTACTATAATAAAAAATAATAAAAATGAAAACAATTATTGTAAAAATTTATTATTAATGAATTTTTTTTCTATTCAAACTATATCATTAATTTATTATGTTTATAAAAGCAATTAAAAGTTTATCCAAATAAAAAAAAATGGCATAGTTTTATTGCATTTTTATTTTCGTAATTCGGAGCAGATTTTCTAAAAATGAGCCGGTATTGAAGAAAAAAAGACAGTTGATTAGCATTCCCCAATGACCCCTGAATTTAATTAAAATTAACTATATGGTTGAACCTAGTCGCATTTTTCGACATTTCTGGAAATTAATGCGTCTTTCGCAGTAAAAAAAATGCCTTACCTAATATTACGTTTTGACTTAATAAACTCTGCGTCAATTTAGGTCTCGCACTAACGAAAGAAAAAAAAAAAGATTTTCTACCACAAAATGAACCTGTTAGAAACAATTACAAAAAATTTAAAAAATAATTAAAGAATACTTTAATCTATCCTGTTAAAGATAACAAACATTTTGACGAGAAAACTTTGTTTTTATTTAGTTTCTGGCCCTTTCCTTCATACTATGCTGTTTTTTCAGCGAATTCGTGGAGGTATCTAATAGGTTTTTATGTATGAGGTCCCTTTTGTGTTCCTAGTTAAACATTTTTAAATTTCTGCATATTTCCCGAATGTATTGTGATGAATATTCATTAACGTTCATTAACGTTAAGTCTTGATAAACTAATGATATCTTTGCTGCTGTACATAAACATGCGCAATAAAATAAATCCTTATATTTACCTTCATAAAGTCCCTCAGAGAACGAAACATATCGGATAAAAATAGGTTTTCTGCTTGTCTTTTTGTTCATATATATATATATATATATATTGGGTAGCAATCTTTTTCTTTTAAGTATGTCCTATTGAAAAAGAACAATAAAGAAGATTTTATTAATTTAAAAAAAACCTTTTACAGCGTTCTAACATGTTTCTATTTTCCTTTTTTCTCTTGAGAATAGCTAAAGAATTGGCTGAAAGTGCTTGGGAAAGTAATTACGGAAAATCTTTACATTATTTATTTCCATTATATATATATATATATATATATATATTCACTAAATGAGGAATAAACACCAAGCTACATGAGTTTCAACCGTTATTCCTCATTTAGTAAATATATATTCGCTCTACTTTCTCAACTTTTTCTGATCATATTGAGCACTTTTTTGTTGTTTCATGCCTTCAGAAGCACCTGTTTACTGTCTTCCACTTATATATATATATATAGTCATCCGCAGACAGTTCTGCATCATAGCTCATCAGTATGATCAGATATCCGATTGCTTCCAGCCAGGATTAAAACCCACCTGATGTGATTCTAACTCTAAGCTATCAACGCACGGTGGAGGAAGGTGGATTTTCGTGTGTTATATACACAATGTAAACACACGCCGGTAGCAGAAAGTGTTCAAATTTATTACTCAGTGAACGATGCATATATATATATATATATATATATATATATATATATATATATATAATGTGTGTGTGTGTGTGTGTGTGTGTCTTGAGCCTCTGGTCAATACAGTTGTAAATGAGTCATTCTTTGTCTAATCAACAAGGGTTTGACCATCTCCGGCACAGCATTTTTTCTAATTTGGTACACTTATAGAGATTCATGATACGAATTAAATGTTTATATTGAAAATTCACAACTTTTATCGAAAAGGGATTTTCGTGTGATTGATAAAATTATGAAACTCGGAATCGACATCGATAAGTATTGATAAGTGTTTCTTTTTATAATCGAATTCATCCTAAGTAAGGCAGTAAAGCCACTGTGGTGAATTGTGGTTAAGAAGTGGCTTGTCAATTTCAATGCGTCTAAGACCAAGCTGTTGTCTGCCAATCATCACAGGCAACCTCTCCTGACTCCCATAAGCATGGACCAAGCGAGTCTCTCTGAGTGCAATACACTGCGCCTCCTCGGCCTTACTCTCCCCTCTGATCTCAAATGGAACCACTACATTCAGTCCATAGCTAAATCCACTGCTAAGAAGGTTGGGTCACTGTGTCGGGCCAGGATGTTCTTCCCGCCTGAATCCATCCTGCATATATATACAAATCAACCATTCGTCCGTGCATGGAATACTGCTGCCATATATGGTCAGGCGTCCCTGCTGTTCATCTCAGTGTTCTTGACAGGCTCCAAAGCAGAATCAGTAATGTGCGACTTGATGGCTCTGCTGCAGCCACTTCCCCACCGACGAGATGTGGCCTCCCTTTGTCTGTTCTATAAATACTTTCATGGCTTCTACTCCAACGAACTTAAGTCACTGGTGCCTCTGCAACAGGAATTTACTCGTGCAACCAGATTGGCAACTGGGTCCCATCCATTCACAGTTAGGTTAGCCAAATGCAGACGACAATTCTACTCCTTCAGCTTCTTTTCTCGCACTTCCCGCCTGTGGAACTCGCTTCCATATTCTTGCTTTCCTGACGGCTACAACCTTCAGGAATTTAAATGCAATGTCAATACTGATCTCTTAACCACTTGACTCTAGTTCTTTCTTCACCGCCCTGTATATCCTTTCCTTTCTCTCCACCTTTGCAACTGTCATCACTCCTGTATTCCCATCCTTCTCTTGCTCCTTTCTAACTGGTTCGTCTTTCTCTTCACTCTCTTCTACTTAATCGTTTTACTCTTATGTAGCCCCCTGCACATCAGTGGCGTTACCGCCTTGCTCGAGGTGATACGATTAAAAAAAAAACAAACTCACTGGGTGCGAAAGAATTAAGAACAGAGATATTACTTATGAGCTGGAAGTAGAAAGAATGATAAGGAGAACTGTAGGAGTTCCTTTATGAGAAGTGCGAGAAAAGAAACTGTTAGCAGGTTCATAAAATCTAGGTGACAAGCGAAGAGCCGACCCGAACAATCATTATGAAAGTATTTACAAAAATACACAGAGAGGCAACCTTACGATGATGGGAAAGTGGCTGAAGTCGAGTCGCCACACCAGAACCCTTAATAGGGTTGATTCAAGGTAAATAGAAATAGCAGGGGCACCGGACTATATATGGCGGTAATATTCTAAGCATGGACGAAAGAGCACTCTAGAAGAAAGGTAGACTTTGAAAAACAGTAGCCACTCTAGCGTGTACGCATCGCCCATTCAGTAAAAATGAATTTGAGCACTCTAGCTATTTGGCTCGTAATATGATATGCGCTAAAAAGACTGCCTTCTTCCACCGAACGCCCCGTGACCCAGGAGTAGAGTCGCCGACTGACGCCATATCGGTCGGGTTTCGAGCCTGGGTTATCTAGCAATCGAAGTCTAACCGTACTGATGAGCTGTGATACAGCGAAACAGATCTGTCTGCGGAAGACAACAATATATATATATATATATATATAGTTATGATTGTTATTATAATGCTAGAATATTGCAAATAAATAGCTATAAAGTTTCAGTGTTTATTACACCATCATCAGGCATCATTATGCCTATTAAGTTGCTATTATAATAACAATAATAATAACTATATATCTATGTTTTACTTTTGTATTGAGCACCTTTTAAAAATAAATATCTAACTGTGGAACATACTTCTATTAATATTAACCACTTATATATATATGTAATTATTAACCCTTTATTGTTCAGAATTAAATTATATTAGTACACAGTTGTATTAAAAGAGCACAGTACATATATAATGTAGAGCTTTTAAATATTTTCATATATATATATATATATATATATATATATATATATATATATATATAATAATAATAATAACTACTTAGACTCTGTAAGAAAAAAAAACACACGAAAAATCTAAAGTGAGCCAAAACCTACCGCGGTTTCACACTACGGATCGTCAGGGAAAAGGCGTTTGATTTTTCGTATATATATATATATATATATATATATATATATATATTTGCAGAGAGAAAAACAGAGAAAGAGAGAACGTTTGTTAATTCTTCAACACCCTGTGACACTGTTTTACAGACTTTATTGATTTGCACGAGGTGACACTGATTATATATATATATATATATATATATATATATATATATGTGGGGGGGGATAATGCGTTGATACCACAGAATAAAAAAATCACACAACTGAATAAAAACAATTTTATGCTCATTGTTTTAATATTAGGACTTAGGCCGCCTTTTGTCTAACGCTTCCTCAGGGACCAAACGTTGGCAATATCTTAATTAAATTAGACTAGACGGAGAAAAATTCATAGAGATAAGGCCAGAACACGTTTAAAATAACGATTAATATGAATACGTAAAATTAATAAAATAAATATATTTACGATTAAAATAAACGCGTAAATAAAGAAAAATGGGTAAATAAACCAGCAGAACATAACAGTGAAAAATGATCTCTAAAACATCCTCAAAAAACTGGAGAGCTCACAAAATAATTTCTGTTATTAAAAAAATATGAGCATGAAATTGTTTTTATTCTATTATATATATATATATATATATATATATATATATATATATGTGTGTGTGTGTGTGTGTGTGTGTGTGTGTGTGCGTGCGCGTTTGTATCTGTGTGTGTGTGTGTGTGTGTGTTTGTATGTTAAAGAAATATATTATCTGCGTAATCTCGGATTTTTTGCTATCTCTCGCAGTCTCTGTTCTGACCGCCATTTACGCTAGTTTAAGAATGTCGAAATACGGATCGTATTTTCATTTCATATTTTATTAGTGCTGCGATTTTACTAGCATCCTCACGGGTGTGGTGTCATCACAATCGTGTGCACTGTTGCACATGCACCTGCACCTCGGCCGATGCACCCCAACACATTCACGCTTATGTTTTAATTGGCAGAAGTTTCCTAATTTAGCAAACACTAAAATAAAAACGTCAGTCCGTTTCTTATCTATCTATCTATCTATCTATCTATCTATCTATCTATCTATCTATTTCAATCTGTTTATTATCTATCTATCTATCTATCTATGTTCGTATGTCTCTATCTCAGATCATTATTTGACATCTTGGATATATATATATATATATATATATATATATATATATATATATATATATATATGTATGTGTGTGTGTGTGTCTGTGTGTGTGTGTGTCTGTGTGTTCAAATAAAACTCCGGAAATTACATATTCAGCGAGGAAAAACCTCGCTTCCTCAGCGACAAAATTCTTTATTATGCAAATACAGGACAAAAGTCATATACCGGAAGTTTACTCAAAAAGAAATTCATACTAATAATAAGATAAAATAAACAAGAATAATGGGAATGGTGTTAAAAGAGGGGGTACATTATTTTAGAAGGTTGTCATCTAGACATTGATACGGAGAGTAAGGAAGAAGGGGATAAGAAAGAGAGACGGCGAAAAAGATTCAAGGCTCAATCATTGAAAAGGACTTTTAGATTACATTTGTGTTAAGAAATCAGAATTAAGCGTGTTACAGGAAAGTAAGTGGGTGGAAGGGAAAACGAAAAGAAGGGAAAAAGAAAACAGCGGGGTAGACAGGGAAAGAATTAATGGAGAGACGAAGGAAGAAAAAATAAGAAAAAATAACGACAGACAGACATATTTTAATGAAAGTAAGAATGCATACAACAAGGCCCTCCAGGAGAGAGGTTTCAAGAATAAATTCGTATATGGAAAACCAATTATTAATCTTGAACAATGTAATACTAAAAATAAACGGAAAAAAAAGAAAGTAATATTTTTAAGTCCCCCCCCATTCCGTAGACTATCTAATATTAATATAAGAAAATATTTTTTAAACTAGTAAGTAAGCATTTCAACACCCACAATCCGCTACACAAAATCTTCAACAGAAATACTCTTAAAATTAGCTACTCCTGCAATCACAATACGGACAATATTATCAATTCCCATAGCAATCAAATTTTAAAGAGTTTAGATAGTATCAACACAAAAACAGAGATTTTAAGTTTTTGTATTTGTAAGTCTAGAAACAATGGTCTGGTGGAAGGCAAATCTAGATCTACCTAAGTAATCTACCAAACCCAAATTTTCCTAAAAAACAACAGGAAGAATTACCAAATTTATATTAATATTTCCGCAAGTGAATTTAAACAACTTTACTACACTCACAAACACTCCTGTTCTACCATCAATCTGAGATTTCAAACAGCCTTTTCCCGGAGATTCTGGGAAATGAAAGAAGCGAGACTAAATAAATTGGAAACTGATAGGTTCAGCCCGCACCCCACAAAACATTTACGATAGATACAATTTATGTTTAGTTGAAAAAAATAAAAATAATAAAGTATCCTAAACAAAATCTACTTTTAAATATACGAAAGGAATTCATAAGAATAGGCCGCCACAAATCTAAATTTTAAATTATAATATGAACCCCCGCTAAAAGTAATCTAAAATTAATCTATGTGTAATAGAAGTTTTCCTTCCATCTTCTTAATCAATATTGCATTAATTAAAACAACCATATAGCTCTAACTTTTTAACCCTTACGTTTTCCGAGCCCATTAATTTAGATAGCAACTAATCGCAAATTCTAGGTTTATTTGCCCAATCCCCGAAAACTTCCCTACCTAAAATTTTAATTATTTGTTTTCTATTCCTTATTCTACCTATTCTAATATCCTTCCCCTTTCACCTATCATAATCTATGTCTTTTATGTATATTTGCTTTATTTTAATTTTGTATTTATTAAAATTTGTTTTATTCCCTATAAATTCTGTTGACAAATATGTATCTGTCTGTGTGTATATATATGAGTATATATGTGCATACATCTATATATGTATGTGTGCATGTATAATACGACCCCTGGTTGCATCCAGTCAATCTCCCGGAGCTTTGGGCGATTCCGCCCACGTTGTGTTGCTGACCGCTTATTACCACTTGAGGCTAGTGCAGACATGCGAGGGATTGGTATATAAGGTAAAAACACATTTAAGACCGCAACAACATGGTGTAGGTTTATATATATTGATATATATCGAATAATTACAAGACTACAAGCAAGTCAAAGTAAGTGACGAAAAAGAAATATCAGTTGGTTGGTGTTTCAGGAGCGCGACAGTATTCGTGTAGGATTATTTCTACAGAACGATGGTTTATTTAACTTCCAGTTGGTTGAATTTGGACTGACCGACTCTTGCAATATCTCTCTTTCTCGTCTTGTTTCTAGCAGTAGGCCCGTTTCAGTCCGACTGTATTATTCAATCCACCATTCAAATCTCTTTCTAAAGTCTCACTCCAAAACACGTGAGCCGAACTAACTAATGTCGTCTTGCACTCTGGTTTTGTTAAACAGGCATCCAGACCGAAGTGGTAAAGTGATGTATAGTATTTTCATTTCCCTCACTGTATAACGCTTCAGTCAGTTAAGTGCCATACGTGATACACGCTTTCGGCGATCATGTCTGCGGTAGACTGGATGACGACCAAGGTTATAGAACCCAATCTGTCATGTTATTTAACCCATAACTGGAAGGAATAGACGGATTAATACCTTTCCCAAATGTATTTGCGCGTAAGTGAATACAATGCATCCAACTGGAATTCGAACTCGGCCCGTCGGTTTCTCGTTCCGAGCCGATATCCACTGTACCACAACGCACATCCTCGTAGGTACTTTACAGAAATTGAAAAAGGTTTCCTTTTTATATATTTTTATAACCCGTGTTTAACTGCAGTTTGTCTGACGATCGCAAAAGTGTGAAACCCAGGGTTACAAACTCACATCTATCTATCTATCTATCTATCTATCTATCTATCTATCTATCTATCTATCTAATCTTTTTATCTAATCTTTTTATCTAAGATATTTTCCCTTCTATTTTGTGTATTCATATATTTTTAATACATTTTATATATATATATATATATATATATATATATATATATATATATATATATAATTGTTTAATTATTTAGTTTTTGGTTATAAAAGAATTAGACCAGTACACATTTGTATTAAAAAGGGTTTTTTTTTATCATTTCACCCCAAGCAAGGCATTCTACTGCCACCATTGAGCAGGGGTTTACACAGGGGAAAGTGATGAGAAAGAGTGATTAGTTATGGCAAATCTCGGAAGGAGGGTTATAGACGGATGAGGATACCGAGGATGGGGGTTAAGTAGATGGGAAGAGTGTTTGAGAGAATGAATGCGAGTTAGTGTGATAAGAGGTGCCTATTGACCTTACATTTAAATTCCTAGAGATTGTAGTTGTCGGGTAAGCAAGTATGTGGAAAGGAATTCCACAGGCTGGAAGTGCGAGAAAAGAAGCTGTTAGAGTAGAAATTGCGGTTATATTTTATCTTTCACTGTAAAAGAGTGGGACCTAGTTGCTAATCTCGTCCAAATTCATACCTAGGGGTCACCAGTGATTTAAGTTCATCGGAGCAGAAGTCGTGAAAGTATTTATAGAAGAGGCACAGGGAAGCCACATCACGCCGGTGAGGGAGTGACTGCAGCCGGGCTGCCAAGTCGGTATCGATCACATTACAAGCTCTCCGTTGTATTTTGTCAAGAACCCCTAGGAGAATAGCAGGGGCCCCGACCAGATGTGGCAGCAGTATTTAATACACGGGCGGATGGTAGATTTATATATGTGCAGTATAGATTTAGACGGGATAAACTTCCGGAGCCTGCACAGAGCAGGGCCCGGAAGATTCATAGCAGCGGATTTAGCAATGGATTCGATATAATTATTCCACTTGAGATCCGCTGAGAGTATGAGGCCAAGGAGGCGTAGTTTTTTACTCTCAGGGAGGCTAGCCTGTTCCATGCTAATGGGAGGTAGGAGCGATTGTCTATGATGGTTAATTGATAGCAGCTTCGTTTTGGAAGCATTAAAATTTACGAGCCATTTCTTACCCCAGTCCACCACAGACTGGAATTCCTTTTCAAGCTCGGCAGCGAGGTTTGCTTTGTCGCCCACACCAGATTTTTGATCGAGGCGAGAGTAAACTGTGGTGTCATCGACGTACATGCCTACTTGGGATCTTATAGCATCGGGGAGATCATTAATGTCGATCAGAAAGAGCGTAGAACCTAGGATAGAGTCTTGAGGGACATCCGCGTTTGTAGGGTAGTTCTGAGAGGCTTGTCCGTTTAATACCACCTTCAATGTGCAGTTAGAGAGGAATGACAGGATTAGGTCAAACAAATGTCAAATTATACCATAGCTCCGCAGTTTGCGTAGAAGGTCAGCATGCCAGATTCTGTCGAACGCTTTGGAGATATTCAAGGCAACGGTTCTTGTCGAGAGTGTTTAATACAACTATATTGTAGAACTTTTGAACATCCTTTATTTGTAAGCGAGTTATTACGCGACCTAGGTTTCTACCTTGTGGTATCTTCAGACGATTTGCAATAATTGATTTTATCGTTTACGGTTTTTTTTTTCGAAAATGCTCACGTAACGGTGATTTTTTAGAACGCTCAGGTGACGGGGTATTTTTGAACGCGCAATTTTTAAAATTACAAGAAATTATAACGTTTTCACCCATGATCCTTGTAATTTTAAAAATCGCGCGTTCAAAAATTCCCCGTCACGTGAGCGATCTAAAAAATCACCCTTACGTAAGCGTTCTTAAAAAAAAACAACAAAAAACGGTAAACGGTAAAATCAGTTATTGAAAATCGCCTGAAGACACCAAATTGTAGAAATCTAGGTCGCGTAATGACTCGTTTACAAATGAAGAATATATATATATATATATATATATATATATATATATATATATATATACAGAAAATCTAAGCACGAGCCAATAAACCTACCTAGGTTTCCCCTTACGGTTCTTCAGTGTAAATTGGCTAGTTTACCCTGAAGAACCGTAGAGTGAACCGAAGCCAGTTTACCCTGAAGAACCATAGCCAGTTTACCCTGAAGAACCGTAGGGTGAAGCCTAGGTAGGTTTATTGGCTCGTGCTTAGATTTTCTGTCTTTGTTGCTCTACTTTCGTATTGAGCGCTTTAGTGTAAGGTTTTTCGTCTTGGGTTTTTTCTTTCCTACAAGTATTTGACTTTTTGTTTATGTACTTCGTTTGTTTCTTTTTTTACGTCCCCTTCTTTTCCCTCCGAGTTCGTCCTCGGTGGGTTGTTCAAGTCGATTTAAATTATAGCTTAATTAGTACTAGTTTTGGCAGAGTTAGTTCTGTTACTATTGGTATTGTTAGTATTAGTATTGTATTTACTATAGTTAATAATATTTAATAATATATATATATATATATATATATATATATATATATATGTGTGTGTGTGTGTGTGTGTGTGTGTGTGTGTGTGTGTATTATTTATCAAAATTCGCTGTTTAAACTCCCTCCAGTGCAATATTTGCTTTTCTCGCTCCTCCATTCGATTCCAGTAGAATTTATAGTAATTTTATCCCTACAATTGTAAGACTATGTTATTTTAAACGGATAATTTTTTGAAAAAAACTTTTGGCGGAGCCGAATATTACACCATGTTTTTTTTTTTTCTCTATTTTCCTTTTTCCTTACTTCCTTTCTTTTTCTTTTTCCATTTTATGTATCTATTCCTTTCTTACTACTCTCCTTTAGCTGGCATTTCTTACGACGGTTGTCAGGCGAAATTTTTTTCTTTTTCTTCCCGCCCATTTCTCCTTTAACTCTTTCCATTTCTGCCTCGTTGCTTTCTTTTTCCTCTTCTTTCCGTTTCCCTTTTTCCCCTTATATTCTTGTAACACGCCTAATTTTGGATTTCTTAACACAGATGTAATCTAAGAGTTCTTTTCAATGATCGTTTCTTGAATCCTTTACGCCGTCTTTCTTTCCTTTCCCCTTCTTCCCGACCCCCCGTATCAATGTCTAGATGACAATCTTCTAGCATAATCTACTCTCTCTTTTAACACCCCTCCCATTATTCTTTTTTAATTTATCTTATTTTTTTCTTTTTTTCATGAAAACTTTCAGTGTATGAATTTCTTTTTGAGTAAACTTCCGGTATATGAATTTTATCCTGCATTTGCATGATAAAGAATTTTGTCGCTGAGGAAGTGAGTTTTTACCTCGCTGAAATGGCCATACGACATGTAATTTTCAGAGTTTTATTTGAAAATATACGTATTTGGCTTTGTAAATAGATAATACTATTTACATCAAGCGCTCTACCGGGATCATTTTTATATTAATGAGATTAATATTAATAGGATCTGTTTTAGAATTTTTACCTACATATCATTTTCGTTTTGGTTATATATATATATATATATATATATATATATACTACCGGTCATAATTATAAGGCCATCCCAGTTTTTTAAAAGAAATGATGTATTTCATACTATTTTTAGTATTTATTACCAAGTGGATAATTCTAAATGAAAATAGAATGGTTCTTTTGTTAATACTGTACAATAACGTGCATAAAATGAACTGTTCTGATGTCCAATTTTTGTGCTCTCTTCCCCATGCTAGACTTTTCTTCTTATTGGCTGGCCGAAGCAAAGGCTTCCGGGATGCCTTGTAAAATTTTGCAAAGGAATAATAATAAAAGAACCATTCTATTTTCATTTAGAATTATCCACTTGGCAATAAATACTAAAAATAGTGTGAAATACACCACTGTTTTTTTTTAAAACTGGGGTGACCGAATAATATATATATATGTGTGTGTGTGTGTGAGTGTGTGTGTGTGTCTTAAAATTTGCTTTACACATACACATGCACACACACATAGACTCACTCATATATATGTATACATACATGGTGCTCCACACACACTACAAAAGAGCACTTTATAATTAATATATGATGAAACAAATTAACGAACATAATAAAAAAAACTACTTTTTTAGTTTGAACACTACATTCAATATTTGTGTGTTTTGTTCAGTTTTAAGCCATTAAATTTCTATCCTTTGCTGATGTTTCAAATAACTGTCGCAAAAATTCCAACAATTAAACAGACGGTACCAGATTTCCTGTTTCTTTGGTGAGACTCCCCTTTATATATGTCTATATCGTAAAGATTGGTAATTAATCATCAATGCTTATGCAACGGGTAAAAACAGTCAAGTTAATTATCGCCAAAGCCGATTTCTCTAAATCGCCATGCCAAACGTAACAAATAACAACACAGCAAACAAGAAATCGAGAAATCAACATGAAACATTGTTGATTCGTGTGTCAGGAGGAAAGAAATCTGACGAATAAATCCCCAGAAGAGAATATGTGGGAGAAAAAAACGAATGGGAATTAACGGAGAAAGCTGAGGTTAAGGGAAGGGAGGAAAGACCAGAGAGAGAGAGAGAGAGAGAGAGAGAGAGAGGGGGGGGAGAGAGAGAGAGAGAGGCAAAAAGAATTATATATATATATTAATTTATATTTGGGCAGCAATCTTTCTTTCAAACATGTTTCGTTAAACGACCGACAAGGAAGATTTGGTTAAATTTTTATTTAATTTTTCCAGTATTCTTCGATATTTATTTGCTGCTGAAGATAAGGATTTAAGCTGAGGTTAAGTGAAGGGAGGAAAGACCGAAGAGAGAGAGAGATAGATAGATAGATAGAGAGAGAGATAGATAGAGAGAGAGATAGAGAGAGAAAGAGAGAGAGATAGAGAGATAGAGAGAGAGAGAGAGAGAGAGAGAGAGAGAGAGAGAGAGAGAGAGATAGAGAGAGAGAGAAAGAGAGATAGATAGATAGAGAGATAGAGAGATAGAGATAGAGAGAGAGAGAGAGAGAGAAAAAGAAAAAGAGAGAGATATAGAGAGAGAGAGAGAAAGAGAGACAGAGAAAGAGATAGAGAGATAGAGAGAGAGAAAGAGAGAGAGATAGAGAGAGATAGAGAGACAGAGATTGGGAATTAGAGAAAGAGAGGATGGCAAAAAGAATTATATTTATATATCTAAACTTATTTATAAATGGAACTTTGTCTGTGTATGTGTGCGTGTGTGTCCGTTACCTATAGACTCCGAAACGACTGAACAGATTTTCTTGATAATTTACACAGTTATATTATCAGCATCTGCGAGTGTTCTTAGCTAGGTTTTGTGTCGAGGTACACCCGATAAATATCGAAAATCGATAATCGAAAAAATCGGGTTATAGAAGGAGTGGTCCGATTTTAATCAAATTTGATACACCCACAGACAAAGACATAAGAAACGATATTCAGAAGTTTCAAGTTTGAAGTTCTTACAATAGTGCAGAAAATCGATAATATATATATATTAAAGACAAGATGTTTGTGTGTGTGTGTATCTGTTTATCTGCCTGTATTTTTTTTCAGCCCTTTTATTTTAGTGTTTGCTTAGGGTTTGGCTCTAAGTAGGTATAATTGTAGTTCTTAGTCTCAACCATGATACCATTTACTCAGAGGACTTATTCAGTTTACAATGAAAAGAACTTATTTGACATTGATACAAGGAAATCAAAATTTGACTTACATCCATTCATTTTTCTTTCAGTGTATGGTTTCACTTTAACTGGAAACAACTATTGCTTTTTTGTCTTTTGTGTTAAATCGACAAAGAAGGTCTGACAATGATATACGCTATAAAAAATATTTTACAGGTTTATTCATGGGAGATCGTTCGTTTTTCAAACTGATCATAAACCACTACTATCGACTTTTGGGTCGAAAAAAGGCATGCCAACCCATACCGCAAATACGTTACAGAGATGGAGTATTATTTTTCTCAACCACGATTTCAAAAAGCAATACTTGCCATCGAGTGAAATCGCGCACGCAGATGGTTTATCTAGATGAATCCCAAAAACCTTTGAATTGTTGGAAGAAACTGTTATTTCCACATTAAAACAGGAAAAAGAACTAACATAAGTACTAGTTAACTAGTATGCGACCAGTGACACTAGAAGAAATAAAAAAAAAGCAACAAAAGCGGATGAATATATTACCAACATGAAAAAGCAAGTAACGTGGAACAAAAAGAAGAAAAAAAAAGATTAAGGGTGTTGTCGAGCTCTCTACGATACCCTCGTATCACCAATATTTTATAGAAAGTTCGAGAAGGAAAATTGTAAAATAAATCAAACCATCTTCTTTTTGTAACCAAACTTTTCATTGGTTTGTTCTGCATCAGCAGCAGCATTTTGCCTCTCTTTCGAAAAAGCGGGAATCTTCCCGCTCTTCAAACTCCAGTTGGAAAGTATCCTTTGAAGCCACCAGACCTATTGTTTCCAGCTCACTTTTCTTTTAAGGCAATATATGTTTTCGCCTACTCTTTTAAAAGAAAATAAGCCGGTTTCATCTTTACCTGACTGAGAAGTTAAGTTAAATATTCAAAACTTTGCAATACCAGCTTTTTGCATTCAACATTTTCTCCTGGTATAATAATTTATTATTGTTTCAACTTCTCAGCTAAACCGCAAGTATTTTTGACATTTTTTATTCACACACACTTTGCTTGCAGATTATCTTCCAACTCATAACTTTGAACTGTATCAAATTATTTGAACATACAAACTGTTTTCCGACTCACAAATTTCCAGCTCACGATTTGAATTGTTTCAATTATTTGTCTACATACAAACTTTTGAACATTGGCTTTGGGCCATTTACAATTCAAAAATATTTTATTGTTTAAACACATATCTCTAAAAAAAAGGTGTTTCATTCATTTTTGCAAATATCTGCAGTAAAAGGGAGATAACTTATTTTTACCCCTTTTCTATAATTCACAGTTGTTGTTATAATTAAAATTTATTTACCTCTGTCTTGTGTCTTGTTTGTTCACTTATTTGTACATACATAAAATTGAGAAGCTCTCATTACCCAACAAACAAAAAAAAAAGTAGTTAGGCCGCTACAGTGTCTCCATTTTCGATATGGGATGAAACGCTGATATATGCGGATAGAGTCGTAATACCACATGTCCTACAAAAAAAGGATCTTGAAAGAATTTCATATGAGCCAACCTGGAATCTCCAGAATGAAGTCATTAATGAGAAGTTACTCTTATTGGCCTAGAATAGACCAGGATATAAAAAAATATAATAAAGCAATGCAAAGGTTGTCAACTAGCAGCAAAAACACCACCAATGAGGATCCACCCCTGGCCAAAAACGGACTTGCCTTGGACACGTATTCATATTGATCATGCAGGACCATTAAGTGGATAATCTTATCTAGTAATCGTAGATAGATTTTCTAAATGGCTTGAGATATATAGGTACAAACACCGGACAGCTTCAAACACAATACAAGCGTTAGTATTTAGTCGTTTTGGAGTACCAAATACAATTGTAAGCGACAATGGTACCATGTTCACCGGGAGAGAATTCAATAATTACTGTGATTCGTTGGCAATCGAACACGTAACAACATCGACGTATAATCCTAGGTCGAACGGACAGGCAGAAAGGTTTGTCGACACATTTAAGAGAGCATTAAGAGAGAATAACGGAACTGACATTGAAGATAAAAGCATACAAAAGTTTGTAGCGGTATATAGGATAACACCAAATCAGAATACAAATGGTAACTTGTCGCTGGCAGAAATGATGCTTGCAAGAAAAATACGTTCAGTGTTCGACAGGATGTTATCAATTAAGAAAAAGAAAATTTATCTGAAATCAAATGCAAAGTTGAAAACATAAAGACGGCGATAAAGTCTTCTTTAGGAACTATCGGACAGGAAAGTATTTTTGAGAGATAGAAAGAGGAGAAGATAGAGTGAAATGAATGGAATGATAAAGAGAAAATGGGAGAAAACGGGAGAAAAAAGACAGAGAGAGAGAGAGAGAGAGAGAAAGAAAGAAAGAGAGAGAGAGAGAGAGGGGATACACTGAGTGACTTATTGTATAATATAGAAACAGAGGGAGAGAGAAAGCGAAAGAAAGTGAACAAGAGAGAGAGAAAAGGGAGAACGCCGAAAAATAGAGAGAAATTGAGAGACAGAAAACAATGCTGAAAGAAAATTATATATATATATATAAACATATAAAATTACATATCTATATATATAATCATGTTACGGAAATTAACAAAGATTAACGAAACTTAGTTATAAACAACCGACAATTTGAAATGAATTGTTTGAACATTATTTTTTATCGATACTCGTATTTGAGTAGATATTCTGTTTTTAAATAAACAGTATTATATATTTATATCTACCAGTCTGATTATTTACGATAAATTTTTATTAGAAAAATGTGTGTCATTCAACAGGATTCGAACCTAAGACCCCTATCCGCATAGGGGAAGCTACTATGTGATCTGGCACGTCTTAGACCTCTCGACCACGAATGATATGAGCAGATATGGTTGTTGCGATAGATAACGACATTTGCCTTTTATGCTTAAGTGAAAAACTACACATTTTAAAGTACCCCAACAATGGCGAACTACTGAACCGTAGAGACGAATTAGCAGTGTTATGTAAACACCAAAAATATTTTTCGTTAAAATTTAATTAACCAAAAATACCCCATTCACATAAAATAATCCCTTCCAAAAAGGTAATAAATACCCATGTTTAAACCTAAAAAAAAAAAACAAAAAAAAAACGAACATCGTATAAATAAAAGAATATAGATATATATATATTATCTCTGCAGAGAGTGAATACGTGCAAGAAAGAAAACAACGATGAAAAAAATAAGTTAGAAATAATGTCAAGATATATATATATATATATATATATATATATATATATATATATATATATCGACCAGGAACATGCAACATTTTTAGAATGAGAGACAGATGATATTTTTGGGAGCATCCTGCGGCCAAACGAAACACCACAAAGTCAATACTGAATGATAGAAAGCGTATATATATATATATATATATATATATATATATATACAAATAAATAAGGAACGATGAAAATAATTGCAACGTTCAAAACATTAATGTAAAACAGGGCTCAATATAAAAATAGAGCAATGAATATTTATTATTAATTATTACGTGTAAAAATGTGAAAAACTGCAAACTACTACAAATTTGCACATTTTGCTTCGACATTGAAAGAACAATCAGCTAGTTAACAATGATGGTAATAAACGTTTTTATTAAAAAAATACATAAAATGTTGAAATAAAAACGTTTATTACCATCATTGTTAACTAGCTGATTGTTCTTTCAATGTCGAAGCAAAATGTGCAAATTTGTAGTAGTTTGCAGTTTTTCACGTGTTCTAACTTAATAATTGTATATATATATATATATATATATATATATATATATATATATATAATCAGATCTGTTTCGCTGTATCACAGCTCATCAGTACGATTAGACATTCGATTGCCTCTTAGCCAGGATTGAAACACGACCGAATTGACGTCAGTCGGCGATTCTATCTCTAAGTTATGGGCGCTGGGTAGAGGAAAGCGGACTTAGCGTGTTATGTATAATGTAAACACACCCCAGTAACCGAGAGTGTTCAAATTCATTACTGAATGAACGATGCGTAGATGCGGGAGTAGCTACTACTGTTTTTTCAAAGTCTACTATATATATATATATATATATATATATATATATATATATATATATATATATATATAGTGATGATCATCCACGTATACTGTCTTAATATGTATAGGAAAGAATATTAATAAAAAGTTTTGAATTTAAAAACGTACTTTTTTAAACAGTATTTGTTTATTTTTATAGTATTTTATATTTCAGACCGCCCTCGGTCCTTCATCAGAAACAAGTGATTTTTAAATTAGAATTGGAAACGTATTTTTACGATAGCGTCCTAATACTTTTTTGTTTACATCCATGTAAACAAAAAAGTATTAGGACGCTATCGTAAAAATACGTTTCCAATTCTAATTTAAAAATCACTTGTTTCTGATGAAGGACCGAGGGCGGTCTGAAATATAAAATACTATAAAAATAAACAAATACTGTTTAAAAAAGTACGTTTTTAAATTCAAAACTTTTTATTAATATTCTTTCCTATGTATATATATATATATATATATATATATATATATATATATATATATATATATATATAAAGACAGAGAGGGAGGGAGAGAGAGAAGAGAGAATGATTAAAAAGTCAGAGAAAACTAGTGGGTAAGATAGAACAGGAGAAATGGGGGTAAATAGAGAGAAAATAAGTGAGGTAGACAGGGGTAGAGAGTGAGATAGTGATATAGAGAGAAAGTGAGTGAATGATCGTAAAAGAACAAGAGAGTGGCAGAGATAAAGAAAACAAGAGAGACTAATATATATATATATATAAAGTGTCCTTATCAATTGTGAAATTAACACCAATGCATATTATATTTTCATGCTTCTGAACATGCTTCTGAACATGCTTTTACTCGTCTCTATTACTTGTCTGTTTTTGGCTTATAAATGATAATGTCCTTTAAGTTAAAACTCTTATCAGTATAAGAAGAAGATATGGGCAAGCCATGCCCCAAAGTTGAAAGATACATCACCGTTAACAAGTTCCATGGCATATTAAAAGACAGTAAGTTCCAGTCGACCAGGGACATGCAAGATTTTTAGAATGAGAGACAGATGATATTTTTGGGAGCATCCTTCGGCCAAATGAAACACCACAAAGTCAATACTGAATGATAGAAAGCGTATATATATATATATATATATATATATATATATATATATATATATGGTGGACATAAGCAAGTGGGAAGTAGGTGTAATAGGTTTGTGTACCGGTTATATTATAATTATATTAGTAAATAAAATTCTACATGTAATATCAAAATAAATGTTATTATATACTCTCAGCTTACTTTTGGGCCACTGTCAACTTTTGGGCCACTCTGTGTAGGTATATATATAAATATATATGTAAAAATTAAGAGAGAGACACGTTATTCCATGGTTAAGCAGAAGTCGAGACCTATTTCAGGTGAACCATCGTCAGCTTCCGTCTTTATTGTACAGAAGATTTTACTCGTGTAAATTCTTCTGCACAATAAAGACAGAAGCTGACGATGGTTCGCCTGAAATAGGTCTCGACTTCCGCTTAACCATGGAATAACGTGTCTCTCTTAATTTTCACATATATTTGCTTTATATGTATTTATATACATATATATCTAGAGCTCTCCTAGAGAGTTATCCTGCCACTTCATGTACATGGCACTCCTTTGTATTCTTTTATATCCACACACACACACACACACACACACACACACACACATATATATATATATATATATAAAATGAAAAACTATTATTATTATTTATATAGGGTGTTCCAATAACTTGAATCGACTTTTACTGTGAATTAAGTTTAAGCGTCTAATGATTTTTTTCAATTTCTTTCAGATTTAACAATTTCAGTCTCTGGCAATTTCAACCATGTAAAGATCAACAATCAAACAACGGGTTAAATTTATCGAAGCCTATTACGAAAATGGACTTTCAAACAAGTTTCCTAGGTCACATCATCTCTCGAAACAGTGATGTCAATTGGCCACCACAATCGTGCTACTTGACGCCTTTACATTTCCTCTACGGAGTCATCTTGAAAGTTAGCCAAAGTTAGCCAAAGTTAGCCAACAAGCTAACAACAATTCAACAGCTCAAGGACGAAATATCAAGGCCTATTGGTGAGATCGAGGAGCAACTATGCAGAGACGTCATCAAAAATATTGACCATCGAGTGGAGGTGTGTTGCTGAAGCCTTTGCGGATATTTGGGCGGTAATATTTTTTCACACATAATTGTTATGACTCAAATAACGTGATCAAATATTGAAAGCAATAAAATTTCACCAATATCGGTGTTTTATTTACTGCCGACTTCGATCTGTCTAAATGGAACACCCTATATTTTAGAATGGGGAGTTGCTTTTTAATCACCCTGTAGTGTATAATAAAAATTATAGTTAATGAATAATTTATAAGTGTAGGTTGTTCCATTAAGACGGATCGAAGTTACGAGTAAATAAAACAGTGTTATTGTTTAAATTTTATTGATTTCACTATTAGATCGCGTTATTTGAGTCATGGCAATGATGGTCTGAATTGAATGCTATGGATGTTGAAGATTTGTGGTTCCAACAGGATGACGTCATATGCCACACAGCCAATGGCTTTATTGAATGAGAAGTTCCCAGACAAACATCATCTCTCGAAACAGTGATGTCAATTGGCCACCACGATCGTGCAACTTGACGCCTTTAGATTTCTTCCTTTGAGGCCATTTCAAAAGTAAGGTCCATGCCAACAAGCCAACAACCATTCAACAGCTACAGGATGAAATATCAAGGCCTATTGGTGAGATCGAAGAGCAACTATACAGAGACATTATCAAAACATTTTGACCATCGAGTGGAGGTGTGTCGCCAAAGACTTGGCGGATATTTGGGCAATATTATTTTTTTTAAACATAATCGCCATGACGCAAATAACATGATTCAAGTGTGAAATCAATAAAATTTCACCAATAACACTGTTTTACTTACTGTTAAATTCGATCCGCCTTGATGGGACACCCTATAATTTTTTAAACAGCCAATGGTATCTATGATTCATTGATTGTTTTTGGTATTACATAAATCGTTTTTTGTTCGGTATCTTTTCATGTTAAAATATGTTTATCTGTTTAATATTATAGTGACTCAAAAATGGAAACAACCCCCGAAGGAGAAATAAGATTAGCAATAGAACGACGAAGACAGAGATAACAATTTCTCACACAAGACCAGGATGAAGCAAAATGATCGTATAGGAGACAAAGGTGTCGGATTGCAAGCAGGACTACAGTCAGGGAAAC
Organism: Ascarosepion bandense; assembly: GCA_037127315.1. Classification (NCBI taxonomy): domain Eukaryota; kingdom Metazoa; phylum Mollusca; class Cephalopoda; order Sepiida; family Sepiidae; genus Ascarosepion; species Ascarosepion bandense. The sequence continues at coordinate 554,478 of JBBBDQ010001715.1, read as the reverse complement.
ACAGTAGTTAGGGAACGGATTAATTAAACGGTTCCTTGGTCACTATTTTAATGGTGAACTCTGAATCTCCGCTTTATAGAATCTCAATTGGTGGTTTCAAAAGCCTTTTTCTTTGGATCGGAATAAAAAAAAACAAATAATTCCTACGATAATTTTACTTGTGCATTTAGTTTTTATCTATCTATCTATCTATCTATCTATCTATCTATCTATCTATCTATATATCTATCTCCGTTCGTTCATATCTATCTATCTATCTATCTATCTATCTATCTATCTATCTATCTATCTATCTATCTATCTATCTCAGTCTTTTCATTATCTATCTATCTATCTATCTATCTATCTATCTCAGTCTGCTCATATCTATCTATCTATCTATCTATCTATCTATCTATCTATCTATCTATCTATCTCAGTCTTTTCATTATCTATCTATCTATCTATCTATCTATCTATCTATCTCAGTCTTTTCACTATCTATCTATCTATCTATCTATCTATCTATCTATCTCAGCATGTTAATATCTATCTATCTATCTATCTATCTATCTATCTATCTATCTATCTATCTATCTCAGTCTTTTCACTATCTATCTATCTATCTATCTATCTATCTATCTATCTATCTATCTATCTCAGTCTTTTCACTATCTATCTATCTATCTATCTATCTATCTATCTATCTATCTATCTATCTCAGTCTTTTCGTTATCTATCTATCTATCTATCTATCTATCTATCTATCTATCTATCTATCTCAGCATGTTAATATCTATCTATCTATATCTATCTATCTATCTATCTATCTATCTATCTATCTATCTATCTAAGTCTTTTCACTATCTATCTATCTATCTATCTATCTATCTATCTATCTATCTATCAGTCTTTTCATTATCTATCTATCTATCTATCTATCTATCTATCTATCTATCTCAGTCTGCTCATATCTATCTATCTATCTATCTATCTATCTATCTATCTATCTATCTATCTCAGTCTTTTCATTATCTATCTATCTATCTATCTATCTATCTCAGTCTTTTCACTATCTATCTATCTATCTATCTATCTATCTATCTATCTATCTATCTCAGCATGTTAATATCTATCTATCTATCTATCTATCTATCTATCTATCTATCTATCTATCTATCTATCTATCTATCTCAGTCTTTTCACTATCTATCTATCTATCTATCTATCTATCTATCTATCTATCTATCTCAGTCTTTTCACTATCTATCTATCTATCTATCTATCTATCTATCTATCTATCTATCTATCTCAGTCTTTTCGTTATCTATCTATCTATCTATCTATCTATCTATCTATCTATCTATCTATCTATCTCAGCATGTTAATATCTATCTATCTATCTATCTATCTATCTATCTATCTAAGTCTTTTCACTATCTATCTATCTATCTATCTATCTATCTCAGTCTTTTCGTTATCTATCTATCTCAGTCTTTTCGTTTTCTATCTATCTCAGTCTTTTCGTTATCTATCTATCTATCTATCTATCTATCTATCTATCTATCTATCTATCTATCTATCTCCAAGTTATATATTATCTTTCTATCTATTCCTCTCTCTCTCTTTCTCTTTGTCTCTCTCTCTCTCTCTATATATATATATATATATATATATATATATTCTCTGGCTGTAAAGACGTTCAGATCCAGATGTGTCACCAAACCTGTTACCTAGTCACTTTCTGAACTGTCACCTCGAAATCCTTCACTTTCAAAGCTGCCACCTCCAAAATGTTACCGCTGGTTCTGTCATTTTCGAACGTATCTACTTCATACCAGTCCTCCCCGTAGCTTTCACGTTACCATTCTATATGTTAACTCCAGATTTGTTACCACTAAGACTATAATTTTCTAGCCAACCTCTGCTAAACATGGCACCTTCGTACCTGTCACCATAGCCGTCACTTCATGACCTGTCATATTACCATACATGTCACCAAACCTAACCTGTCTCTTCCATACCTGTCAAAGCGAAACCTGGCATCCTTAGACCTGTCACCTCTACACCTCTGAGCTTCTTAACTGTCACCTGAAAATCTATCATCTCCAGACCTTTCACCAAACTGTCACCACAGACTAATCAGCTCCAGATTTGCCGCTACCTAACTTGTCATCTCCATACCTGTCACTATAATCCAGTCACCCCTAGACCTGTTACCACTTAACCTGTCACCCCATAATTACACCTTTAGACCTGTCACAAAATTTGTCACATGTAATCACTTAACTTTTAACAAGAGTATATATGTGCGTCTCTGCCAATCTATCTATCTATCTATCTATCTATCTATCTATCTATCTATCTATCTATCTATCTATCTATCTATCTATCTATCTCAGTCTTTTCTTATCTATCTCAGTCTTTCATTATCTATCTATCTATCTATCTATCTATCTATCTATCTATCTATCTATCTATCTATCTATCTCTGTCTTTTCATTATCTATCTATCTATCTATCTATCTATCTATCTCAGTCTTTTCTTATCTATCTCAGTCTTTCATTATCTATCTATCTATCTATCTATCTATCTATCTATCTCAGTCTTTTCTTATCTATCTATCTATCTATCTATCTATCTATCTATCTATCTATCTATCTATCTATCTATCTATCTTATCTATCTATCTATCTATCTATCTATCTATCTATCTATCTCAGTCTTTTCATTATCTATCTATCTATCTATCTATCTATCTATCTATCTATCTATCTAAGTCTTTTCATTATCTATCTATCTATCTATCTATCTATCTATCTATCTATCTATCTATCTATCTAAGTCTTTTCATTATCTCTATCTATCTATCTATCTATCTATCTATCTATCTATCTATTACAGGAGTATGTGTACGGTCGTTGCTTATCTATGTGTGCTTCTGTATATCTATACACGCATACATACAAATACAGGTGTGTCATTTTACAAGTTTATATCTTTCTTTATTCACCACCTTTCTTCACTTACCACCTTTCTCTCTGGCGAACTCCTTCAAAGAGCGATCAACAACAGGTTGCATTCATCTTTATCTCAAGCGCCTGAGCGGAATGACGTCACAATAGCGTTGCCGTTTCATTTTTTTTTCTCTTTGCGCGCTTTTGACAGCATTTTCTTAACAGCGTTTTCTATTTCTTCCATCTGCTTATCCGAAACTGAGCACAATTCCCTGTCTTTATAGAGATTGCCTGTTGTTGAGAAAATTAAATATATCTTTCAGGCATTTTAATAGCTGTTAGTTTCTATGGAACAAAACACACTTATTTTCGTTTTAAATCATTAGTGAAAATTTCAGTGATACACGCAAAGCATTTAAAAGAGAGAGAGAGAGAGAGAGAGAGAGAGAGAGAGAGAGAGAGAGAGAGAGAGAGAGAGAAAATGTGATTGGCGAAGATAATTTTGTCGGCTTTTATTATTATGGATAGTTTTCCATCTCCACGAAGGCAATTGATAAAGGTGACTTCTATAATAAAATAAAATAAAATAAAAGGTGACTTCTATAATAAAATCCTATAGTCATTCCTTTTTCTCAAAAATCACTTCACTCCAAGAAAGGCCACTAAGACACAAGGGGTTACTAACTACTCGAGAATACGAGAAAATATACTATACTACTTCTTCATGTGCCGTGTCCCTTCAGGACGTAGGCAATCATAGACTTCTACTTGGCTCTGTCTCTTGTCGCCCTCAGTATTTTTTCTCTTGGTATCTCTCCCAAACCACTCTCCGTCACCCATTTGCACCTGCCTATCAAGTATACCTCGCTCTGCTTTCACCCGTCTCTCTTTCCTTCCCCCCGACATGTGAGTATTAAATTCTCCAGACCATGCTTCTTCAGTTCCTGTCTCTTCTTAATGTTAAGTATGAGTTTTCTTTTCGTTTGCTCACGTGCTCCGTCCATGGCATTCTCAGCATCCTTCTGTATAACCACATTTCTGCTGTCTAAAGCCTCTCCTTCATCCTTGATGGGGTCGTCATTTCCATACAGATATACCATCAAGGAACAATAGCTGAACAAGAACGAAGAAGACAGAAGATAATGACTGGCATTGTTCTTAAATTTCCAAAATGAAAGTTGAGTGGAGAGCAAGAAAACGAAAGAGAGTTTCACAAGCGAGAAGTGCTATAGAAGAAATTGCAGACATAGAACTTGCGGTTATATCTCTCCATTCCAACAGTAAAAAAGTCGACGTAAAAATGTGGCACAAGGCCAAAAAAGTGGATAGAGGAAGGCTGGCCCTCAATCTGTCTTATCTTGAACTTAGATAGCCACAATTACTGACCTAAAACACGACAGTATTCCTAACACCATAACAACTTACCATTCTTACTACAGCCACCATAATACCTCACAGTCTCTATGAAGTCCTAACTAATTTAGATATGTACAATAGAGGAAAGTAATATTCATTTTGAAATTGATCCATCTCTTCTCTCTCCAGCTATGGTTTAAATAGCAGGAGATTGGATGCTATAACCTTGGTTGATAACCTGTCTACCACAGAAAGTAACGGCAACATACTGTGAAAATATTTTCTGCCCAGTCAATTATCTCTCTTTTGAGACATGATCGCCCAAGCTTGTATTACGTATGGTACTAAACAACTGACTGATTGATTTATCTATTTATTTTTTAATTTTATTTATTATCTTTCTTCCAGTTTCTTTTATTATTATTATTATTATTATTATTATTATTATTATGTACATGCATACATAGAGTATTCATTTGAATACCGTTGGAGTCAGTCAAGATATAATATTTTAACCGTCATTGCTTACGAATTTAAAGAATTTTGTCAAATGTTCTTGATTGAATATATTACTATCCTGCAGTTTCATCCAAGGTCAAACGGACAAGCTGAACAGTTTGTGGGTATTTTTAACTGAGCTCTGAAAAAAGAAACTAATGTAAAAGTGAATGAAGAACCGCTACAAAAATTCTTAAGAGTATACTGGATAACGCCAAATCCTATGTCACCGGCAGAATTGATGTTCGCTAAAAAAATTAAATCGGTGTCCGACAATTTAAGAATAAGAACGAATAACAAACGTGTGATAGAAGAAAGTGTAAAGATAGAATTTAGTCATTTAATATTGATAAAATCTTGCTAGTAATCTACGCCTGCACTTAAATTCATAAAGTCTAGGTACCATAGAAAAGATATTTATTTTGAATAATACAAAAGATGTGACAGCAACATTCAGTGCATGGACGAATGAAAAATTTATAAATGTATAAGATGAGGTAGGTAATCTTTATTTTGAATACAAAAATGTGGCACAAGGCCAATAGGGGAAGGTTTGTCTTCAGTTTGTCTTATCTTCTTATCTTAAACATAGCTAGCCACGATTATTGACCTAAATATACCACAGTATTCCTTACACCAAAACAACACATTCCTACTGACCATTCTTACTACAGTCACCATAATACCTGACAGTCTCTATGAATTCCTAACTAGTCCCTATATATAAAATTTGTATGAGGGTAGGATAAAAATATCAACATTAAAAAATAAAACCCCCAATGAATATACCATAGAGGAAATTTCATGAGAAAAAGTACCATGAATGTATGTACGAGGGTCATTAAATAAATAAGGTGAATTTTTAGGTATAAGGACTTCTAATACAGATAGAAGCTTACTTTTTTTTTATTTCAACCTAGTCTCCCAGCAGTGTCACACACTTTTTCCATCTGTGCGCAAGCTTCCGTATTCCCTCAGCGTAAAAATCTTTAGACTGATGTCTCAGCCAATCTCTCACAGCACTTTTGACTTCATCGTCACTTTCAAACTTCGTGTCTCTCGTGAACGCTTTCAAGGGACCAAACAGGTGAAAGTCTGAAGGGGCAAGGTCTGGGCTGTAAGGGGGATGAGGGATGCTGGGACAACTCAACCCTCTTCTGTTTGTGCTCTGCAGTAAGCATCTTTGGCACTCACCAGCAGCTGACCTTCGAGTAGGCAAGGTCATCATGAACAATTTTGTGTGCTGTCCCAACAGATATTTATTCGCATTAACTAGGTACACAAAAAGGAACTACCTTAACCAGGGGAGGGTTCCAAAGGAATCCACCTCGATGTGACTAGTAGATCTAAAAGAGAAAATTCACGCAAACCAGGCTCGCCACATTCACCCACCTTTCGCTAAAGTTTATCGGGGTCAACCGTTTCCAATCAGATCTAATCTTAATTTTGAGCTGATGCTCAAAATATCGGATCAAATCCTGATGCGAAAGTCGGTCACCTCGCAAGACTTCCTCCAGTCGCGTCGTCCATATCACCATTCGAGCCGTGGCCAGCAGCGACAGAAACATCATTCGCTTCACTCCCGAAAATGGGGTCGACACATTGTCACAGGCGTATGCACGATCAATGAGCACGAGCTCACACGGCGCGATACGAGCAGTCAACTCGCCGACACGGTCCCATAGAGGGCGAACCCGAGAACAATGGTAGAAGGCGTGCGCAGACGTCTCCATTAAACCAATGTCACAGCGTTCACAATCTGGCAAATCCGCCAGGCCCCATATAAAGGCCGCGTCATTGAGAGACAACCTATTCCGAGCCAATTGCCAGGTAAGTGAAAACTCAGAGTTGTTGAGATAATCGTCACCTGGCTCCCAAGACCAATAAGAGCGATACTCCTCCTCCGACACGCCGAGCACTTCGCGTAGTGTATCCTTCGCGACACCCGCCACTAAACCCTGATAGAAGACTTTCCTGGGCCGAGAAAGGTCACTGGACCGAGGAATGGCCCTCAAGGCCGCCAGACATTCGAGGAGAAACTCGATCACCCCCGAGTTTTACGGCACCGCCTCGAGACCGGGAGAGTGATAGTAAGGCTAGGGAACATGTCCCTCACTATCCACGTTAGCAACGAGTCTTCCAATAACGCACGTCTAAGAAAAAACACCCTTGAAGCGAGCTTGTGACTCGCCAAGTGCGGCATTCCCAGACCCCCATGAGACGGACGTTGGTAACAGACACGTTTGTCGACGTGATGTTTGCGTCCTCTCCACAGAAGGAAGAATAGCAAACTCTCGATCGCCTTCTCACGCCGTTCACAAAGTGGAAGTACAGACAGCATGTAAAGGATAATGGGAAAGACGTATGTAACACACGCTTCAGCCAAACCATTTAAGGACAAATTCCTTCGACGCCAAATCTCGACCGACGCGACGACTTTTGCCTGTACATCAGATCAATTTTTCTCCAACTGGAGGTCGGGCCCAAACTACACTCCAAGAATGCGAACAGGGCAGTCCGTCTAGTTAAAAGGCCCCGGAAGGGTAGCACCCTTCCAGGCACCTAACCGCAAGCCGGAAGACTTGTCGCGGTTAACTGCTCTCTAGAAGTCACGCAATGGATTTATATATATCAAGAGGAAGAGTTCATTCCTCGTAGAAGGGGCACCATAACACTATCTATCGATATATTAGAAACAGAAACATTAATAATGAGCGGGAGGGGGAAAGAGTAATCAGGAGGACAGTAGATAGCGATTGACATTGCATTTAAACTTTTGCAGATTAAAATTGGCCGGAAAGCATGAAATCGCACAAGCGAGAAGTGCGAGCAAAGAAACTGTTAACATAGAACTTACGGCTACATTTAGCCAGCTAAATTATGAATTGGTGAGATCTTAATGCCAGTCTAGCACTGCGCTTAAATTAAAAAATTTAGGTACCATAACGAAGAGCTCATTCGAGGGCTAATAATATTGCTGATTCTTCTTTGGATTTTATTAGAAGCCTAATGTAGATAGCAGGAGCACGGAACCATATGTGGAAGCAATATTTCAAGAATGGACGAATGGTAGACTTATAGATATGTAAGGTAGATTCTGTATAGAAAAATTCTCACTTGACACACTGAACCGACGTTCTTAGTAGCTGACAAATCAATGGATTCAATATAGTCTTGCCACCTCATGTCAGCCAGAGAAGGCGCAACGTTTCACTTCCCTGGAGGTTAGCATCAGCCATGCTGATGGAAGGTAGAGAGGGGTCTCTCAGATGATTAACGGAGAGAAGTTTAGTTTTGGGGGCGTTAAAATTAACAAGCTGTCTTTTGTTCCAGTTAACAACGGACTTGGGATCGTTTCGGACATCGGTTGTCATTTTGACCTTGTCGGACTAATCAGCCTTAATATCGAGGCAGGAATAAATGGTTGTCTCGTCAGCATACATACCAAGTTTAGAGCTGATGACATCAGGAAGATCGCTAATGGATATTAAAAACAGTGTAGGACCAAGGATGGACACTTGCATTCATACAAAATAATCTAGACGAGTGGCCGGTCATGATAACCTTCCGTTCATGATTTGATTAAAAAAAAACTGGATCAGTTAAAACATTTAGAGCATGACATACTTTCTGCAATCATCGTTAGCACTTCAGCAGTTGACGTGGAGAAACGAAAGCCATATTGCTTGTCAGAAACAAAAAGACCTGAGATGAGAGACGATGAATCAATTCGGCATTGATTAGTCAGTCAGTTAAGTGTCATACGTGAAACACGCTTGGGCGATCATGTCTCAAAAGAGACATGACTGACTGGGCGGAAAACTTATCCCGCAGTAGGTTGCCATTGCTTTCTGTGGTAGACTGGTTGCCAGCCAAGGCTATAGAACCCAATCTGTCCTGTTATTTAACCCATAGCTGGTGGGAAGAAACGCATTAATACCTTTACCAAGGCTATTTGCGCGTAAGTGAACCGCACCACAACGCTCATCCTGTATATAAATATACTAATTAAAAACAAAACTTCTACTCTATTCTATGAGTATCGATTAAAAATTTAAAACTATATATATAGCTCTTCAGCTAGATCAATCTGTTTCGCTTCAAGCCGGAATCGAAATCCAGACTTATCCCGCAGTAGGTTACCATTGCTTTCTGCGGTAGACTGGTTACCAGCCAATGCTATAGAACTCAATCTGTCCTGTTATTTAACCCATAACTGGAAGAAATAGACGGATGAATACTTTACCCAAGTGTATTTGCGCGTAAGTGAATGCAAGGAATTTAACTGGAATTCGAACTCGGCTCACCGATTTCTCGTTCCGAGCCGATATTCACTGCGCCACTACGCACATCAAAGGGTAAGGGATTAGGTAATTTAAAAACCAATCTCTGAATGCCGGCGGCATAAGTACCTTGTTCAAGTCACGTGTCGTAGTGAGCATTATTTATTTATTTATTTATTTATTTATTTATTTATTTATTTATCTATCTATCTATCTATCTATCTATCTATCTATCTATCTATCTATCTATCTATCTCAGTTCTCTTTTTTCATTTTCTAGTGTCTTTATTTTTGAATAGTAGCCAACTGCCCTTATTCTCTCTAATGTATCTTTCTTTCTTTCTTTCTTTCTTTCTTCTATATATTTTCATTCTCTCTCTTCTCTGTCACCATCTTTGTCGTCTCTTACGTATTTTTAATTTTCTCTTCCTTCCCTCCTCCTCCTCCTCTAGTTCTTCTTTTACTCCCCTCTTTATTCTCTCATTCTCCGTTCTCTACATTTTTTAATAACAGCCCACTGTTACACCCTTTTCCCTTCCTTCCTTCCTTCCTTCCTTCCTTCCTTACTTCCTTCCTTTCTTTCTTTCTTTTTTTCTTTCTTCAAATAACTTCCCAAAGGTTGATAAGCCTTAAAAAGAGATAAATCAATATCTATCTATCTATCTATCTATCTATCTATCTATCTATCTATCTATCTATCTATCTATCTATCTATCTATCTATGACTACTTGTCTACCAAGTGATTATAGGTTACGGACACTTTTTAAAGCCAAGTGTAGTTCAATAGAATTCCCACGCATGCGCATTTGCTTCAAGAAAACCAATTGCTTATAAGCAATCTCTTTCTAATGAGTTGAACACTTGAAGCGCTTCGGCATAGTTGTGCTTATGAAATGTGATATGCAAATAAACATGCGTATTTACTTCTCATAATAAATAGGTAAGAGCTAGATTGCCAATTAACTCGGGCCTCTCTATCTCTCTCTCATTCTATTCACATCTATCTATCTATCTATCTATCTATCTATCTATCTATCTATCTATCTAATTCTGTTCATTATCTATCTATCTATCTATCTATCTATCTATCTATCTATCTATCTATCTATCTATCTATGTCTATTCATTATCTATCTATCTATCTATCTATCTATCTATCTATCTATCTATCTATCTGTCTATTCATTATCTATCTATCTATCTATCTATCTATCTATCTATCTATCTATCTATCTATCTATCTATTATGTCTATTCATTATCTATCTATCTATCTATCTATCTATCTATCTATCTATCTATCTATCTATGTCTATTCATTATCTATCTATCTATCTATCTATCTATCTATCTATCTATCTATCTATCTATCTATTGTTCCGATATAACTATATTAAAATTCGTTTATTTACTAAGCAGTATATTTATTTATTTTCGTCCAACGGCCTGAATATTAGAGAAAATCTTAGGTGACACCACCATTTACTAATGCACTAATTGCAAATCCATCAAACTGGACAAAGTAATCCTCTCTTAAAAAGGATCTACACACTGCAGGTAACTGAGGCAAGAAATTGCTTGTAAATTGTAACGTCTCCAAACAAAACTGTTTTCATTCAATCACCACAACAATTAAAAGGTGCTTCCAAGCACCTGAAAACCTCGAATCTCTTGACCAGAGAGCCTGATACCAGACCGAGTTTATCGTCATAACCAAGATGAATCCGCCTGGGGCTTTTTTTGGCGTCTCGATCTGTTTATATTTTCTGCTCTAGACGTAAACAAAAGATTTTTATTGTTCTCATGTTCAATATGACCAAGGGTGGTAACACCTATTACAAGCAAAGAGTACTGAACCTTTATGTAAGATCAGTCCTCCTATATGGCAGTGAATGCCGGACAATCTTCTCACAGATGAAGAAGACACTTAAAGCAAGAGAAACAAAGCAAAAGAGTACTGAACTGTTATGTAATATCAGTCCTCCAATATGGCAGTGAATTCTCGACAATCTCCTCAGAGATGAAGAAGAGACTTGAAGCAATAGAAACAAAGAAAAAGTACTGAACTGTTACGTAATATCAGTCCTCCTATATGACAGTGAATACTGACCAATCTTATCACAGCTGAAGAGAGACTTGAAACAACAGAAACAAAAAAAGTTTACTGAATTGTTACATAATGTCAGTCCTCCTATATGGCTGTGAATGCTGGACAATCTTCTCACAGATAAAGAAGAGACTTGAAACAACAGAAATGTGATTCTACAGAAGGATGTTGAGAATACCATGGTTCGAATGTGTGAGCAACGTCGAAGTTTTAAAGAAAATTGAAACAAAAAGGACATTTTTGCATAACATCAGTAAGAGACAGTTTTGTGTTTTAGGGAACAGAATGAAGAAAGAGAGCATGGGGAATTTGATACTCACAGGACAGATTGAAGTCTAGAGGGGCAGGGAAAACAACGCATAACTGACCTAGTGGGCCTGAGTAAATGGATGGCGGATCAAGCGTTGGGAGAGATATCAAGAAAACAAAATTTATTAAGATATACAAGGGGTCAGGAAATTGTGGAGGGACACGATCAACTACGTTCTGAAAAGAGACGACACAAAGAAGAAGAAGAAGAAGAAGAAGAATAGAAGTGGTGGCTGCATTTGGTTGTTTTGAGTGTAAAAGGGTGGGACGTTGTTGTCAGTCTGGTTGCTCGAGTAAATTTTTGTAGAAGTGGAACCAGGAAGCTAAGCTCGTCGGAGCAGAAGCCACGAAAATATTTGTAGAGGAGACAGAGCGAAGCCACACCCTGTCGGTGATAAAGTAGCTGGAGTATTGCAGATACTCCTCTTTCTTTCTCTCTCTCTCTCACTCTCTCTCTCTCTCTCTCTCTCTATATATATATATATATATATATATAACAACAATAATGATAATGATAATAACAATAATAATAATAACAATAATGCTAATACTAATAATTGTTATAATATATTTCAGTTCGTCTCGAAAAAACGCCCGAGAACAAACTCGGAGGGGAAAAAAAGGGGAAGTAAAAAAGAAACCCACCAAGTACTTGAACATACGTCAAATACTCGTAGGAAAGAAAAAAACCCCGAGACGAGAACCCCAACACTAAAGTGCTCAATACAATAGTAGAGCAACAAAGAAAGAATAAATCTAAGTAAGAACCAACAGACCTACCTAGGTTTCATTCTACGGCTCGTCAGGGGAAGTCGGCTAATACAGAAGAAATAAAGCGGTAATTTTTAGATACTCATCCCCATGACTAAACCATAGAAGACACCAAAAGATGGCATTGGTGACTAAATTACCTGCCAACACACACACACACACACACACACACACACACACACACACACATATATATATATATATATATATATATATATATATAATGATAATAACAATAATACTAATAACAATAATGATAGTGCTAATACTAATAATTGTTATAATAGATTTCAGTTCGTCTCGAAAAACCCACCGAGAACAAACTCGGAGGGGAAAGAAGGGGAAGTAAAAAAGAAACAAACCAAGTACTTGAACATACGTCAAATACTCGTAGGAAAGAAAAAAAAACCCGAGACGAGAACCCTAACACTAAAGTGCTCAATACAATAGTAGAGCAAAAAAGAAAGAATAAATCTAAGTAAGAGCCAACAGACCTACCTAGGTTTCACCTTACGGCTCGTCAGAGTAAGTCGGCACTCTGACGAGCCGTAGGGTGAAACCTAGGTAGGTCTGTTGGCTCTTACTTAGATTTATTCTTTCTCTCTCTCTCTCTCTCTCTCTCTCTCTCTATATATATATATATATATATATATATATATATATAAGAAAAATAAGGCAGATACGTTATTTCATGGTGAATCGGATGGATAGGCCTATTTCAGGCGAACCATCATCAGCTTCCGTCTTTATTGTACAGAAGAATTAAAATCTTCTGTACAATAAAGACGGAAGCTGTTGATGGTCCGCCTGAAATAGGCCTATCCATCCGATTCACCATGAAATAACGTGTCTGCCTTATTTTTTCTTATATTTGCTCTATATGTGTTTATTTGCATATATGTTTAGAGCTCTCCTAGAGAGTTATCCTACCACGGTATGTACAGGATACTCCTTTGTTTCTTCTATACCCTCACTGCATGCTGATATATATATATATTTTAAAATAACTTTAATCCAAAAGGAAAAATAGGAAGGTAAATCCCAAAGACCCGATCCTAATTAATATTAATATTTTAATATTAAAAAAATAATACAGGTGGAGAGCTCAATGTAATTAAAATTACAGAGCCAATTATAAAATAAAATAAATTTCGATGTTCAAAACTGTTGAATGATCATTTCAACATGAAATACCTAAGAGAGATTTCACATCTCATCGGCAACTACCACATTTCAAAATGAAATAAAAAAGAAATAAAAAATTGAAGGTTAAGAATTTTCGTCACAAAAAACAAAAAACAAAAAAAAATCGGTTGGCAATCAATGTATATTTTTAGATTTTGGAGAATTTCACTTTTAGATAGAGTTGTAAGTGAAAAGATTTAAAAATTTGGCTTAGTCTAGCTTTACAGAGGGAAAGGGGTTAACGGATGGAATAGGAAGTAGTGTTTTGATTGAGGAGTGGGTTAAACAAAACAGAAAGAGAGAAGGAAGGGGTAAGAAGGAGAAGGAAAAAGAAAAGAAAAAATTTCTATATTTTAGAGACGCTCGATACGTGTCAAACAAAACTAGCGTTTATAAATGGGCTAAAATATTAGCAAAAAGATTTTTAGAAAAAACATATTTAGGGGAAAAAAGCTGATATATGATTTAATTAAATTTAATTAAGTTAATCTAATTAATGATAAATCTAGATTTAAATAAAATAAAAATAAAAAATAAAATAAAAAATAAAGAAATAATAAAATAAAATTTAATCTTTGAAAAAGATTTTCTAAAAATTATTTCACATTTTTTATAAAAATATATAAAAAATTAATGTTATGAAAAAGATATATATACATGCAGAAGAAATCGGGGTTAAATTAGTAAAAGTATCCTTATTTTATAAAGGTAGATATCCAAAGGAGACAGGAAGAGGAAAGTAGAGGGGTTAAAATTACTATTTAAAAATTAAATTATTAAAAACAATTTAATTTATATTTACTCTTCTAAAAACTAAAATTAGAATTTAAAATTTAAATGTTCACAAATTTCGCTCTGTGGCGGCACTTACTAATGAATTCCTTTCTAAAATTCAGGAATAGGTGCTGGTTTGGTTACTTTAATATTAGAATCTTTTCTTGCAGACACAGATCGCACCTATCACGAAAATTCCTCGGAATTCGGGCTGAACCTATCAGTCTCCAGCTAATTACATGGTCCAGCCCTTCTTCCTTCATTTTCCAGAATCTCCGTGAAAAGGCTGTCTGGTATTTTTGACCTGGGTTCCAAAAAGAATACCTGTGATTGTAATATCTCTGCTTAAAAGGTCCCGCGGACATACCAATATAGGTCCGCGGGACCTTTTTTGTGGATAGTCGTATTTGAGTAGACGATTCGTTTGTTTATTAAGCAGTATGTTTATTTATTTTAGTCGAACGACCTGAATATTCGAGAAAATGTTATTAGAGAAAAATATGCGAACCTGCTTGGTTATAGACGTACTTTGAAGATGAGAGATCTAATGACGGCTTCCCTTAGGGGAACGTCGGTTCGAATACTGGCGGAGAGAGCATATTTTTCTCTTATAAGATTTATTGAATATTCTTTATGTTAAAGAGAATACAAATATTAATATCTCAGTTTAAGGCTTTTTTTTTTTTTAAAGAAAAGCAGAGACTCTTCAAATGTAGTGTACTTATCTGTTTTCTGCACGCTATACCCGTATTCTTTCGGCAGTCGACATTGGATCTTCAGTGATCTTGGCAGTTATCCCCGCCTCAGCTAATCCAGGGTGTTATAGTATGGGTGTTGCTGAGTACATATAATTAGGATACTCACCAGCTTAAAATGGCCTGCAATACTACATTAAGTTCTTTTCTCGTGATGTTGTTGCGGTGGGGGGAGGGAGTCGAGAGGTGTGAGTGGCAATAGACCGTGCAACTAAGAACGAGGACACAAAGGCAAGGAAAGGAGACGGCAATAGCAAAGACGGATAACAAACGCAGATGGTTAGTTGGAGACGATAAAAACTGGCCGCTGGACGTCAGTGGGCACTGGAACAGGTCGTCGGACATCAGCGGGCTCTAGAACAGGTTGTCGGACGTCAGTGGAACGCTGCAGTAGGTGGCTGCCGGAGTCGCTGGAAGATGCGGAAAACTGCAGGAGTGAACTGGATGCCACTGGAGACTGCAGGGGTAAGTTGGATACCGCTGGGAACTGCAAGAGGAAGCCGCCGGAAACTGCAGGAGCTGGATGCCGCTGAGCTCGGTCAATTTGACTGGGCGTGTAAAAGTCGCGATGCAGTGAGGCTCCTTGCCCCACTAGCGGAGAGATATTTACTCTTCTTCCCTACTTGAGAGAGATGTGACACAAGGTCCTTTTTTAATGTGGGGAATCTGAGCGCGTACGCCCAGGTACTGGTCAAGACATTACCGATCCACCGCGGTGGATAGGTTTAAAACCGGTCTTAATTGGTTATTTCGGACCCAGATGGAAGGCCGCAGCCTCCCGAGACGTGGGATATTTACTCTTCTCCTACACTTGAGAGAGATGTGACACAAGGTCTTTTTATAATGTGGAGAACCTGAGCGGGTATGCCAAGGTACTAGTTAAAACATTACCAACGCGGGGGATAGGTTCAAAGCTGTTCTAAAATGTTCTTAAACTGGTCATTTCGGACCCAGCCGAAAGGCCGCAGCCTCCCAAGCCGAGAGATATTTACTGCTCTCCCTCACTTGAGAGAGATATGACGCAAGGTCTTTTTTAATGCGGGGAACCTGACCACGCACGCACAGATACTGGCCAAAACATTACCGATCCACCGCGGTCTAAACCGGTCATGAACTGGTCTTATTCGGCCCGTTATTCTAAAATCGCACAATCATACAAACGTCTTCATACAACAGCAACGAGCTCGCTAAACAAATAAATGACTATAATTAATTTCAGGCCGTATTAATTACCGTCAACAGTGTATTCGCTGTTTGTTGACTGTATTTAGATTAATTTCGGTTTGAAATTAAATGTCTTTTGTTTTTGTTTTGTGGCGAAAATTAAGTTTTTGTGTTTTTTTTTTGTTTGTTTTTTTGTTTGTTTTTTTTTGTTTTTGTTATTTTTAGCACACATGGTTCGTGTCCGTTTTCTGCAGATAGGCGTATCCGGGATTGTTTACACAAAGTGGGAGTGTTGATCGGGAACACTGCGACAATGTCATCTTAAGTGTGCTCCTTCGAGAGTCGCTAATATTTTTTGTGTGTTAATAATAATAATAATATATAGGTACCTCCAATCATTTTTAGATACCTCAATTTAAATTGAAATTTTAAAAATAAATAAGTTATCTTCAAGTTTTAAAATTAGCTTTAATTGAAAGCCAAGGGATTAAATTTAGTAATTCCAGTAAGCAAAATATCCTGGTGTATTTTAAACCGAAATTATATTGATCGGAATAAGAAATTGTTTAGGTTGAAAAAAAGTTTTTAAAATTTTAAATTTTCCGCCATTTTTCATCGATTGTAAACTGAAGCCAATTCTAGGTTTAAAAAATCTTACAAAAATAAAATACACCTCGCTGACACATTATTTTATTCAAATTACCAAATTTAAATTTACTTTAAGTTGACTTGAATCAATTAAGTGCTTACTGCCTGAAATGTTTCAAAAACGTTTCTCAATTACAGTACCCGTGTTATCACATCTGTCATCGCCTTATCAGGAGGCTTTAATTGATATGGTTTACAGTAGTCGGCCAAAAATACCAAGTATGGAAGACGAATTTGGTATAAATCTTATTCATACAAATCGTTTTTTAGTTTTAACTATGTTAAAATTAAAAATTTGACACAGTTTTCAACAATTATACAAAATTTTATGGAATTTTAGTTAGTTTAGCTTTGTAGGCTAACGTTTGAAGATGTTTTATGAAAAATAAAAAATTAAAATAATATAAAACTATTTTTTCATATACAACAATCCTTCTTGCTAGAATTTGTCTCACCGGGTCCTCCATACTTTTGACCCAGTGTTAAAACTAAGCTTCGCTGAGAAAGTCATCAATACTTTATGAAAAATAGATATTTGTGCATGCATTTTTGTGATATGGTTTGAATAAGAATTTGACTGTTTCTTACATCTGTCGCATGAGAGGGTTAACCTTCTTATCAGACACAATATTTGCCAACTTAACTGTCACTTCTGTTTGGTCGTGTCGTTTTTAGGTGTCGAGGAACTAAGAAATGTCTCTCACCTTCGAATGGAAACAAGTTGATTAAAGATTCAGCAGAAATTAAATAATTTATTAAACTCACAGACAGACGTCATCATGTTGATTGTCGGACAGGGGTTAGGGTATGGTCACTTTGTTTGGTGCTGTATATAAAGCAATAAAGATAAACACGGAGATCTATCTATCTATCTATCTATCTATCTATCTATCTATCTATCTATCTATCTATCTATCTATCTAAGTCTGTTCATTATCTATCTATCTATCTATCTATCTATCTATCTATCTATCTATCTATCTACGAGCAGTATAGCCCGGCGTTGCTCGGGAGTAATGAAAGCTTTAAAACTAATCCATGGTCCTGGAGCTCAGACTCTTTGGACGTTGACACGAAAGACTAAAAAGTAATAGTTGTTTCCAGTTAAAGCGAAACCGTAGACTGAAAGAAAAATGAATGGATGTAAGTCAAATTTTGATTTCCTGGTATCGATATCAAATAAGTTTTTTTCATCGTAAACTGAATTTTGAAGGCTAAATAAGTCCTCTGAGTAAATGGTATCATGGCTGAGACTAAGAACTACAATTATACCTACTTAGAGCCAAACCCGAAGCAAAAACTAAAATAAAAGGGCTGAAAAAAAAAAAAATACGGACATACAGGCAGATAAACAGACACACACAAACATCTTGCCTTATATATATATATATATAATCGATTTTCTGCCCTATTGTAAGAACTGAAACCTTGAAACTTCTGAATATCGTTTCTTATGTCTTTGTCTATGAGTGTATCAAATTTGATTAAAATCGGACCACTCCTTCTATAACCCGATTTTTTCGATTATCGATTTTCGATATTTATTGGGGGTACCTCGACACAAACCTAGCTAAGAACACTCGCAGACGCTTATAGTACAAGTGTGTAAAATTTCAAGAAAATCGGTTCAGCCGTTTCGGAGTCTATAGGTAACGGACACACACACACACACACACACACACACACACACACACACACAAAGTTCCATTTATAAATAAGTTTAGATCTATCTATCTATCTATCTATCTATCTATCTATCTATCTATCTATCTATCTTTTTAGTGGACACTCATATTTGTGTAGGCGCGCCGTTTATTTATTAAACCGTATATTTATTTACGTGTAATGGCCTGAATATTCTAGAAAATTTTATTAGAGAAAAATATGTGATCTCTGGCAGGAGTCGAACCTGCTTGGTCATCAACGTACTCTGTCAATGAGAGGTCTAAAGCACGTCCAGATCTAATGAGGGCTACCCCTAGGGAAACGCCGTTTCGAATCCTACCGGAGAGAGCATATTTTTCTCAAGATTTCTCGAATATTCCATATATTAAAAGGAATACAAATAATAATATCTCAATTTAATTTTTTTTAAAAGAAATTCAGAGTCCCTCCAAAAGTTTTGCCTGTAGCGTACATGTCAGTTTCCTGCACGCTATACCCGTATTCTTCCGGCGGTCAGCACTGAACCTTCAGTCATCTGAGTTTTAATCTCCGGCTAATCCAAGGTTTTATAATATGGGTGGTTTGAGAGTACATATAATTTTCTTCTTCTTCTTCTTCTTCTTCTTCTTCTTCTTCTTCTTCTTCTTCTATGTGCACTGTCCTTTCAGGACGTAGGCGATCATGTCTTTCCACATCTTCCTATCCCTGGTGGCTCTCAGCACGCTTTCTCCTGTTACACCACGCAACCTTCGTTTCGTCATCCACCTGCTCAGGCCCTTCAAATATGTTATCTGCTGCTTTCCGTCTCTTTTTCCCGCTATCGGGCCTGTCAGTATCAGGTTCTTCAAGCCCTCCTCCCTCACTGCATGTGCCAGGAAATTTAGTTGCATCTTCCTATTGCTCACTATTAATTTTCTTTTCGTTGCCATTGTTTCGAACAACACCTCATCATTGCTCACATGCTCTGTCCATGATATCCGCAGCATCCTTCTGTAGAACCACAACCTGCTTAAAAAGCTCTGACAAGGCCGCATTAAGTTTTCTTTTCGGGATGGTATATTATGTGCGCGCCTTTGAGAGTCGCTAATGTTTTGTGTGTTAATGATATGATATGTGTGTGTGTGTGGTGTGTGAGAGAGAGAGAGAGAGAGAGAGAGAGAGAGAGAGAGAGTTGGATATATGAATCCAAATCCGACAAGATGATAGGACAAAGAAAAAGAAAACTAATAATCTCTACTGGCATCAAACCGCCTGCATACGGACAGGAAACGAATTCAGCAGATATACAAAGATAGAAAGGAGCGTAAGACAAGGATGTGAGACCGGGTCTATTCAACTTGTACAGCGAGACCATTTTGATGACCCTAGATATTATGTCAGGATTTGCAATCGGAGACAACAGTTTGAACAACGTAAGGCACGCAGATGATACAGTGCTGACAGCAGTCACGGAAAGGAAACTACAAGACCTCCTACAGAAGGTAGCTGAAGAGAAGAAAGGACTACAAATAAACTGCAAGAAAACCGAAAGCGTAGTCATTTGCAAAACGAGCAGCCCAAAATGCCAAATACAGGTGGGGATACTAAAATGAAGCAGGTACAAAAATTTAAATACCCGGGAAGTGTTCTAACAGAAGATGAAAAGTGCGACAGAGAGATCCGAAGGTGAAGGACGCGTTCCAGAAGCCGAGTAAAGTATTAAGAGGCAGGAAACTTTCACTAGAAACAAAGAAGAGAGTACTGGATTGCTGTGTGATGTCAGTTTTTTTTTAATATTGCAGTTTCTTGCACGTTATACTCGTATTCATCCGGGGGTCAGCATTGAACCTTTAGTCATCTGAGTTTTTATCCCCGCCTCGGCTATATATATATATATATATATATATATGTGTGTGTGTGTGTGTGTGTGTGTGTGTGTGTGTGTGTGTGTAACTGACATGACAACCCTTGACTTATCTATTTATACACGATACTTTGGCTATCATAAAAACAAACGGATCTCGAATTGTGAAGTCGCAAGTTTATTCGCTTGAAGAGAGTCAACTTTAGGCTTGAAACACTTGTAAGCGACGCAAATACCATTATAGACACTTAATATATTCGTGATATATATATATATATATATATATATATATATATATGAGATCGGTCGAAACAACTTGAAACCATGATAAACAGAATTCATTTGGAGGGAATCATTTCTTGTTCCTTCTAAGAAATCTTTATCACCACATGTCTACAAATACGTGCACTTGCACACGCCCACACAGATCTATATATCTCTAGATATTAGGTATTTCAACCAATGTTTGATACCTAACTTTTAAAATAAATTTAAAAAATTAATAAGCGTTCTATCAGCTTTCATTTTAACTTTGCTTGAAATCTAATTGTTTAAATTTACTATTTATACTAAGTAAAATATTTCAAATTATAGTGATTAGAATCTTAACTTTTTGAGCGTTTTCATTAAATCATTGAAAAGCGGCCATTTCTTTTACATACTGATGTATTTGCAAATAAAAGTTAATTATTGGTTTTTAAAATCTTGTAAAAATAAAAGATACATCTGTGTTTTTTTGAAAAGTTAACAAATTTAAAGTTAAATCAATCTGATTTGAAACAAATACAATTTGCTTATATTATGAAATGTCGTACACAAGCATTTCTTAATCCCGAAGATCTTGTTTTTTCTGATGTATTGATTGATGATTGACCCCCGGACGTGTTGACAAGCTAAGTATAGTCAGCCAGAACTGGCATAAATTTATGAAACGTAAGTGAAAGTTTTCTTTTTGATTTTTAACGACCTAGTAATTAAAAAAAAGAACTTAATATTTTCAGCAATTATCTAATATTTTATTGAGATTTAGTTACTTTACCTATGTAGCTGAAGTGAAATGAAGGAATTAGAAACAGCCGAAAATGTTTATGTGAGATTTTGTTTTCTATAAGAACAACTCTTGAAACACGTTAATATTTACTCAAAATGCCACTTATGAAAGTCTAAACTTAACAAAAAAAAAAAGAGTCTCTGTTTAACCACTGGAAGAGCCATATTGGACTTTTTATTTCTATTTGTAATTCTCATATTTTACCCACGAGTGACGCACGGGTTCAAAAGTCCACCCAAAGTTGCCCGGCGCGTTGTAGAAATCTTCCCGCGTGAAGATTTGTATTAAAGTTATCAATTTTCGATTAGTAAATATAGTCTTCACTTAATAACTTAATACTTTCATGGTAATTGTTCTGACCAACTTTCCTTTATAGTATCTAGAATTTATTAATTTAAGCGCTGTACTAGATTAACGGCAGGGTCTCATGATTTTACATTTGAAATGGTTAGATATAACCGTAAGTTCTATGCTAGCAGTTCCTTCTCTTGCACTTCTCGCTTGTGGAACTCTGTTCTTGATTTTCAGTCAACTTGATCTTCAAAAGTCTAAATGTAATATAAATCGTTATCTTCTGTCTTATTAATTAAAGTTATTTTATTGTTCCGCTGTTTAATAATGATTTCGTAGATTCTCGAAAACCCACCAATTCCAATGATTCAGCGGCTTTATTGCATTTCTTGGGGTTAAAAGATTAAAAAATTGAATTAAGGAATGTTGGTTCATTGTGTCATGCCAGACATTTTTCCAGCCAGAATCTATAGCTCATTCATCCGTTCATTTTACAGACAAAATGGTAAGATGCACCCATAGGTTCGATACTAACAATTTATTCTCTGGAGCATCTCTCTTGTGGAACTCTTTTTTTCAGTCAAATTTGATTGTCAAAAATTTAAATGTAATGTCAATAATTATCTACTGTCTTCTTAATTCCTGTTCTTTTATTGTTCTCTCTCCTTAATAATGT
Source organism: Ascarosepion bandense (assembly GCA_037127315.1). Lineage (NCBI taxonomy): Eukaryota > Metazoa > Mollusca > Cephalopoda > Sepiida > Sepiidae > Ascarosepion > Ascarosepion bandense. The sequence goes on along the minus strand of JBBBDQ010001715.1, from coordinate 532,165 downwards.
TTTTCTTTTTTTCATTCTTTCACACTCAGTAACCCTTAAATGCAATGTCAATCGTTATCTTCTGTCTTCTTAATTCCTGTTCTTTTATTGTTCTCTCTCCTTAATAATATTTTTCTTTTTCTCATTCTTTCACACTCAGTAACCCTTAAATGCAATGTCAATCGTTATCTTCTGTCTTCTTAATTCCTGTTCTTTTATTGTTCTCTCTCCTTAATAATATTTTTCTTTTTCTCATTCGTTCACACTCAGTAACCCTTAAATGCAATGTCAATTGTCATCTTTTGTCTTCTTAATTCCTTTCTTTTATTGTTCTCCCTCCTTAAAAATATTTTCTTTTTCTCATTCTTTCACACTCAGTAACCCTTAAGTGCAATGTCAATTGTCATCTTTTGTCTTCTTAATTCCTGTTCTTTTATTGTTCTCTCTCCTTAATAATGTTTTTCTTTTTCTCATTCGTTCACACTCAGTAACCCTTAAATGAAATGTCAATCGTTATCTTCTGTCTTCTTAATTCCTGTTCTTTTATTGCTCTCTCTCCCTTTTTTTTAATCATTTCACCTCAAGCAAGGCATTCCATTGCGACTATAGCGCAGGGGTTACATAGGGGAAGGTGCTGAGAGAGTGATTGGATATAGGAAATGTCAGAAGGAGGGTGATAAACGGGTAAGGAGGTACATAGGAAGAGTGTTTGAGAGAATGGGTGCGAGTTAGTGTGTTAAGATGTGTCAACCTTACATTTAAACTCCTGGAGGTGGTAGCTGTCGGGGAAGCAAGTATGCGGAAGGGAATTCCACAGGCGGGAAATGCGAGAAAAGAAGCTGTTGGAATAGTAATTGCGGTTACATTTTATCGGCTTCACTGTAAAAGGGTGGGACCTAGTTGCTAATCTAGTGTCTCGTGCAAATTCGTGCCTAGGGGGCACCAGTGATTTAAGTTCATCGGAGCAGAAGCCGTGAAAGTATTTATAGAAGAGGCACAGGGAAACCACGTCACACCGGTGAGAGAGTGACTGCAGGCAGTCAGCCAAGTCGGTATCGATCACATTACAGATTCTCCGTTGTATTTTGTCAAGGACCCCGAGGAGAATAGCAGAGCACCCGACCAGATGTGGCAGCAGTATTCAATACACGGGTAGATTTATATATGTGCAGGATAGATTCAGACGGAAAGAACTTCCGGGCCTTGCACAGAGAACCGACTTTCATAGCAGCGGATTTAGCAATGGATTCGATGTAGTCATTCCACTTGAGATCCGCTGAGAGTGTGAGGCCAAGCAGGCGTAGTGTTTTACTTTCTGGGAGGCAAGCCTATTCCATGCTAATGGAGGTGGGTGCGGTTGTCTATGATGGTTAATTGATAGCAGCTTCGTTTTGGAAGAATTGAAATTTACGAGCCATTTCTTACCCCAATCCACCACGGATTGGAGGTCCTTTTCAAGTTCGGCAGGGAGGTTCGCTTTGTCGCCCACACCAGATTTTTGATCGAGGCGAGAGTAAACTGTGGTGTCATCGGCGCACATGCCTACTTGGGATCTTATGGCATCGGGAAGATCATTGATGTAGATCAGAAAGAGCGTAGGACTTAGGATAGAGCCATGAGGGACACCCGCGTTTGTAGGGTAGTTCTGGGAGGCATGTCCGTTTAATACCACCTTCAATGTGTGGTTAGAGAGGAATGACTAGATTAGGTCCAACAAAAGTCCAGTTATACGGTAGCTTCGCAGTTTCCGTAGAAGGCCAGCATGCCAGACTCTGTCGAACGCTTTAGAGATATCCAAGGCAACGGTTCGGGCTTCACCATTCTTGTCGAGAGCCTGGTATATATACTCAGTGACGCGGAAGCCATACTGTTTGTCCGAGAGGAGCCTGTGGGCTGTGAGATGCTGAACGACCTCGGCGTTGATAATGGCTTCGAACACTTTGCCAAAGATCGGAAGAAGGCTGATAGGGCGGTAATTTGCGGAGTCCGAGTGTTCTCCCGTGTTCTTCATTAATAATGTTTTTCTTTTTCTAATTCTTTCACACTCAGTAACCCTTAAATGCAATGTCAATCGTTATCTTCTGTCTTCTTAATTCCTGTTCTTTTATTGTTCTCTCTCCTTAATAATGTTTTTTCTTTTTCTCATTCTTTCACACTCAGTAACCCTTAAATTCAATGTCAATCGTTATCTTCTGTCTTCTTAATTCCTGTTCTTTTTATTGTTCTCCCTCCTTAATAATGTTTTCTTTTTCTCATTCTTTCACACTCATTAACCCTTACATGCAATGTCAATCGTTATCTTCTGTCTTCTTAATTCATGTTCTTTTATTTTCTTCTTACAGTGAAAATTCGAGTTCGAATCCCAGTTAAATTCGTTGCATTCAATTACGCGCAAAATCCCTTTGGATTTTAATACGTCTTTTCCCTCCAGGTATGTGTTTAAAAGCAGGATAGATTGAGTTCCATAACCTTGGTTGGTTAAAGAAAGTAATGGCAATTGAGATTTCCTAAAGAAAATATAAATGTTTTTCAGCTAATCACCTATTTTTTATCTATAATATTCCTTAAAGTCTACGATATTACTTGTAGATTACACTAACAGTAAATACTTTCATTTAGTACAATGAATATCAATGAATATCTCGATAATATACAAATGTATTTCGAAAGTAAAGTATTAGTTTTTAAGATTAATTATCCACTTAAATGTTATGTTTTTCGTTGTTAACCCTCTAGGGCCATTCGTATCATATTAGTGGGGGATCTGTTTATTACTTCATAACAATATAGAACTGATCCCCCACTTTATGACAAGTAGAAGCCTTAATCATATTATATTATTAACCCTCTAGGGCCATTCGTATCATATTTGATACAGTATGAAAACAAGCCTTGAAAGAAATATTTTCCTGAAAAATTTTTTAAGAGAAATATTTTATAAATTTCAAATGAAAGCAGTACTGACTGCTCAGTCAATGAATACCAAATGTTTCCTTATAGGGAAATACCAAATGTTTCCTTATAGGGAAATACTGTATCAAATATGATACGAATGGCCCTAGAGGGTTAAGTAGTAATTAGTGGGGGATCTGTTTATTACTTCATAATAATATAGAACTGATCCCCCACTTTATTACAAGTAGAAGCCTTAACCCTTTATGGCCATTCGTATCATATTTGATACAGTATGAAAACAAGCCTTGAAAGAAATATTTTCCTGAAAAATTTTTTAAGAGAAATATTTTATAAATTTCAAATGAAAGCAGTACTGACTGCTCAGTCAATGAATACCAAATGTTTCCTTATAGGGAAATACCAAATGTTTCCTTATAGGGAAATACTGTATCAAATATGATACGAATGGCCCTAGAGGGTTAAGTAGTAATTAGTGGGGGATCTGTTTATTACTTCATAACAATATAGAACTGATCCCCCACTTTATGCCCAGTAGAAGCCTTAACCCTCTAGGGCCATTCGTATCATATTTGATACAGTATAAAAACAAGCCTTGAAAGAAATATTTTCCTGAAAAATTTTTTAAGAGAAATATTTTATAAATTTCAAATGAAAGCAGTACTGACTGCTCAGTCAATGAATACCAAATGTTTCCTTATAGGGAAATACCAAATGTTTCCTTATAGGGAAATACCAAATGTTTCCTTATAGGGAAATACTGTATCAAATATGATACGAATGGCCCTAGAGGGTTAAATTTATATTTTTAGTTGTTAAATGTTATAAAATTTGTTTTATTATTACGCAATTATAATATTTAATTATTATTTAATTCAATTATTAATATCAAACTTCTTTATTTTTTAAAGAAAATTCGTAATATCCATTGATTATGTTATTGTTATTTTTAAAAATAAGCGTTATGTCACAAGTTTAAGAGTGGCTATATTAATAATATTCCATACCCTGAATTTGTTAAATTATTTATAACGTTTTTCTCTTTTTATGAACGAGGACGTAACTCTCGTAATTGTAAGGTAGGTACCTCCAAAAAACCGCTAAAAAAACCCAGCATAATATGAATTAAAAAGGCCACCAACTTAATAAAACCAAATTTTTTCCATCAAAATGTTTATATTACTCAGAGGAAAGATCAAAGTATTTTCTAATTATTAAAAAAAAAAATTAATCCCTTCTAACACATTAGAACTTATGGTAAAAAAAAAATCTTGTTTTGATTTGAGTTAGCGCGTTAGCAAATCATTACGAGAGTTTACATTGAAAGGTAATATTACATAACTCAGTTTTTTTTTCCGGTGACAAACACATTAATTTGAACATTCTTGCAAAAATTCAAATAATTATCGGATTTTAATAAAACTTTCAGGACTTATTAGTAAATGAATGAAAGTAATTTTGAAATTATTATTTTAGAAAAATCTTGGTAAAAATAATTTTTTTACATGTGGAACCCCCACTTCACGTAAATAATGGTTTTTATTAGTTAAACGCAGGACTTATTGGGGAATGTAAATGATGTATTATTTTTTAAAACAATTTAGCCCCTTTTACCAAAAATCTGATCCAAATAGTAAAGTAAAAAATGCAATAAAACTATGATATTATTTAATTAGATAAGATTTTAATTGCTTTGATAAATAATATAACTGTCAGAAATTATAGTCTGATAACAAAAGTTTTCGATTAATAATGAATTTTAAAATAATTGTTTTCAGCTTTTGTTTTTTAATTATAATAATTAACAAATTTCAAAAGTGTTTTAAAAATATTTCTAATTCTTGTAGACGTTAGGCTGCAGGTTACACAGTGAAGACTAAATTTATTATTCGAAATTTAAAAGTTTAATACAAATCATTTAGCCAGCGTATTTTTAAAATAATTTAACGTTTTTTTGTGTGAAGTTTTTTTTGTATGGTAATTTCTATGTGTAAACTAAAAGGTCATTTGTTTTAAGGTTACTCCCCTTTAACGGAAAAATTGTACAATTATGGCACTTGTGATCACTGTACGCTTATGTTATCTCGATATGTCTGTGACGCTATCTCCCGCGGGTATACTTTCCCTTGTTTGGTTTAATACAGCAAAGAGAGATAAATTGATATTAGTAATATTAGTTATGCTTTATTGTAATACGCGATGAGAGCTTATGTAAAAACATATACTTTTAATACCATCAAATACTTGTAAAATATGGGGAATAGAAAAATGAACTATTTTAACTTATGAACTTCTGAAATCCGGGGAATAAAAAATCTAACTATTTCTCGGAAAGAAAAAGGAAAAAATATAATTTTTTTCTTTCGTGTTTGAAGCGGATATTTTTCGGTAAAATCTAAAATTTTTTTTAGCCAAAACAAGTGTCAGAATTATTTGATGGGGTCAGGCGGGGTTAAAGTCCCTCAACAGATTTTTCTGGGAAACAGAAAATCTGTGAGAAATCGGAATAATCGAAATACACTGTGAGCTCGCGATATGAATTTTGTCGAGTATCTCAAGATATATAACCGGAGCACCAGACCAGATGAGACCAGACCAGATCAGACATGGCAGCAATATTCGTTGCACAAAAGAATTGTAGGTTTATAAATTTGCAAGATGGATTTGGTGCGAAAAAATATCTTGTATGACAAAGTAAACAAATCTTCCTAAAAGAAAACCTAGCAGTTGATTCCATATATATAATCCAGAGCACCATATAATATTCATTGCACGAAATAGTATATTTATAAATATACAAGATGGATTCTGATTAGAAAAAATGATTCTGATAGTGGGTATCAATTAAAAACGAAGTTCTCTTTCCATTTGTATTTGTTCGCAGTCTGAGTGGTGGAAACTTAAATTAGTATTCTTTAAAGTTAATGCTAAGATAACTCCGGAGTTATTAATTAGTGGGCCTTTCATGTTTCCAGCGTTGAAAAATAGTCCACTCGAATTTCTGAAAATGTATAGTCCCCTGTCGTTGGCCTCCTACGAAAAACTGAGCTACAATAGTACCACACTATCCGGGAAGACAAATGATGGTGAGTAGTTGCGAGTAACAAAACACTTCACGTGGCTAATGCAGGTTTAATTAATTTTCTAATTATAATTGACACCCTCTCAAAATCCCTAATGATGTACTTCCTAAATATAAATCAAACAAACAGTGGCGTATACGTCGCTAATACAGATAATTTAAAAATGGCGACTGTTGTGTTCGCCCACAGAGAGTGAAAGGTATTGTGCGTTCCCATTGCTTGCGCACACTGGGTGGTTAGGTGTCCAGATGTAAGGGTTGATGTGGTTGCAGAAATTATCTGACAGCGATGAATAGGTTCTTTCGTTTGTGTAGCATGATAAAGAGTCCTGTTGCCAGACGGAGGGTCTTCCAGAAATCACTGTCTTAACCCAGGGAAGCACTACCGTCTCAAGGCTCTTGATATACGTCTCCGTGTTGAGTCATTAGTAATCACTCCAAACATCTTCGTAATCACCATGAGGCTCATCCAACTCATTCCGAATCTTCTGCCCTGTCCTCATGAATAGGTTCTTTCGTTTTGTAGCATGATAAAGAGTCCTGTTGCCAGACGGAGGGTCTTCCAGAAATCACTGTCTTAACCCAGGGAAGCACTACCGTCTCAAGGCTCTTGATATACGTCTCCGTGTTGAGTCATTAGTAATCACTCCAAACATCTTCGTAATCACCATGAGGCTCATCCAACTCATTCCGAATCTTCTGCCCTGTCCTCATGAATAGGTTCTTTCGTTTTTGTAGCATGATAAAGAGTCCTGTTGCCAGACGGAGGGTCTTCCAGAAATCACTGTCTTAACCCAGGGAAGCACTACCGTCTCAAGGCTCTTGATATACGTCTCCGTGTTGAGTCATTAGTAATCACTCCAAACATCTTCGTAATCACCATGAGGCTCATCCAACTCTTTCCGATTCTTCTGCCCTGTCCTCATGAATAGGTTCTTTCGTTTTTGTAGCATGATAAAGAGTCCTGTTGCCAGACGGAGGGTCTTCCAGAAATCACTGTCTTAACCCAGGGAAGCACTACCGTCTCAAGGCTTTTGATATACGTCTCCGTGTTGAGTCATTAGTAATCACTCCAAACATCTTCGTAATCACCATGAGGCTCATCCAACTCTTTCCGAATCTTCTGCCCTGTCCTCAGATTGGCACCCAGACACCCTGAAATGTTCGTCCTGGAGCTTCCGGTACGAATGCCAAATAGTAGAGAATGCCGTTTTTATGGTGCAGTGAATTGCGATATGGGGCTATTTTTTTCACAGACGGACTCTACTATACTGTGCAGTCGACAAAACTAAAAAAAAAAACAAGAAAAAAAACGACAACGCGCATGCGCGAAATTAAAACGATAAAATAGCGACAAGTTACCCATTGCACCTTGTAGTTGTAGATAGAATCAAATTTCTCTCTATCTTCGTTCGCAGTCTGAGTAGTCAAAACTTAAATAAATACAATCTAAATTTAATCTTAAGTTAATTCTGGAATTCCAGATTCCCAATGTTAAAAAGTGGGTGTTGCACAGGAAAACGTTACCGGTCACTGCTCTAGAGTAATAATTATGTTATCAAAAATATTAAAAGTTCCCCATACTTACCAAAGATCGACACAGGATTTCGTTTTTCTCTAATATATTACCTTGGGCGTCAATAGGCTCGGCGGGTGTGATTGACAGATACATCCAGTCGTAGATAAAGACAGCGAAACGAAAACCGGAAAAGCAAAAATTGTAAATATTACCTTGAACAGCAATGGACCGGCAGAAATAATCGACAGATATATATGGCTGCAGATAAAGTTAAAAAAGTGACGATCCGAAAAAGTAAAAATGTGTGGCTGAAGAGGCGTGGCCATGTGGGTCGCATGAGAACTTTAAGACTATATAAAGTTTAGAATTTTGGCTGAAGAAACAAAGACTCCAGCTGGCTTCCGACTGACGACAACTCCTTCGTGTGCGCGAACTCTATCCAGCTGCCCTCCTGCTCCACACAAGCGTCACCGTCGAAGTTTATTTATTCATTTATTTTTTTTATAATCGCATAGCTCCAAGCAAGGAATTTTACTGCCACTGTTGTGCAGGGGGTTACATAGGAGGGAATTTATGAGAAATAGTGACAGGTTATAGGGAATGTCAGGAAGTGGGTAAGAGAAGGATGGAAATACTGATGAGAGTGGAGTGGACGGAGAAAGGAGCATGAGAGAGAGAGGATGCAAGTTAGTGAGATAGGAGATGACTATTGACTTTACATTTAAATCTTTGGAGATTGTAGCTATTAGGGAAGCAAGTAAACGGAAGGGAATTCCAAAGGCAGGAAGTGCGAGAAAAGAAGCTGATGGAGTAGAATTTGCGTTTACAATTTATTGGTTTCACAGTAAAAGGGTGAGACTTTTTTGCTAATCTTGTGAATCGAGGAAATTTACATATTGTGGGTACCAGTGAGCTAAGTTCATCGGAGCAGAAGCCGTGAAAGTATTTGTAGAAGAGTCACAAGGAAGCCACATTGCGCCGGAGAGAAAGTAACTGTATCTGAGCTGCCAAGTCGGGATTGATCACATCACAGATTCTCCGTTGGATTTTGTCAAGGACCCCTATTTTTTATATGTGTTGCTCGTTGTTTATCAAGATCCAGTGGCAGTATATAACACTTCAGAACCCAGATAAGAACGATCACGTTTTATTATTCTTCTTCATGTTCTTACCCTTTCAGGGCCTAGGCGATCATGGACCTTCACTTGGCTCTGTCTCTTGTCGCTCTCAGTATTTTTCCTCTTTACCCAGATCCACCACCCATTTACTCAGGCCTATCAAGTATATCTCCCCTGTTTTCACCTGTCTTTCTTTCCCTCTATCCGTCGTGTGAGTATTAAATTCTCCAGGCCCTCCTTCCTCATTACGTGTCCCAGGAACCTCATTTGTCTTTTCCCGGTGTTAAGTGTGAGTTTTCCATTCGTTTGCATCCTCTCCAATACTTCATTGTTGCTTACGTGCTCTGTTCAATCCTCAACATTCCCCTGTGAAACCACATTTCAGCTGCCTCATGCCTCTACTTCATCCTTGACGAGGTTGTCTAACATTCACTTCCACACTGAAGACTTGATATTACATCGCAATCCAGCACTCTTCTTTGTTTCCATTGAGATTTTCCTGTTTTTTCGTACTCTGTTTAGCTTTTGAAATGCGTCTTTAGCTATGTCAATGCGTCTTTGATCTCAATGTCGTACTTTCCATCTTTTGTCAGAACACTTCCAGGTATTTAAATTGCTTTATTTGTTTTATTTTAGTTTCTTCGACCTGTAGTTGTCATTTTGGAGTCTTCTTTCTGCTGATGACCATTGCGTTTGGAATTACAGAATAGATATTTTATAAACGATTATTATATACGCTAACTAAGTTTCAGTTTTCCTAGACTAAAAAATCGGGATTTTATGGACAAGACATTCTTTGAATGGTAAAAGTCTCAGTCTGTCAGTTTCAACTGTGTATTTATGCACAACAATGCTTCTTCTTGTAGATCTTGTTTGTCAAGATCCAGTGGCAGTATTTAACACTTCAGAATCCTGATAAGAACGATCACGTTTTATTCTTCTTCTTCATGTGCCTACATTTTCAGGACGTAGGCGATCATGGACCTCCACTTGGCTCTGTCTTTTGTCGCTCTCAGTATTTTTCCTCTTGGTATCTCTCCCAAACCCCGATCTGCCACCCATTTGCTCAAGCCTATCAAGTATATCTCGCCTGTTTTCACCTGTCACTTTTTTCTTCTATCCGTTCTATGAGTATTACCCGTTGAATGTCTGAGTTTATAAAGTTTACAGGTGAGATGATCATAAAATTACCACGATTCAGTCTTGATCTGATCCCGATCGAAAATCTACAGTGAATTTTGAAGATTAAATTGTATGGGGGTGGGTAAAAAGTATGGCAGCAAAACAGAGCTATAGGAAGCAATAAAAACCACCATTTTGGAAATTAAACCTGCCGAAGAAAAATAGTATCAAAGGATAATAGATTACTGGATGTTATTCAGAAGAAGGGACACTATTTTATAATGTAAATAATTCAAAGAGTTACGACATATTTTTTTGTTATTTATTCTATTGTAGGTTTATTTATTCTTCTATCTATCTATCTATCTATCTATCAATCTATCTATCTATCTATCTATCTATCTCAGTCTCTTCATTATCTATCTATCTATCTATCTATCTATCTATCTATCTATCTCAGTCTCTTCATTATCTATCTATCTATCTATCTATCTATCTATCTATCTATCTATCTATCTATCTGAGTCTGTTCATTATCTATCTATCTATCTGAGTCTAATTATCTATCTATCTATCTATCTATCTATCTATCTATCTATCTATCTATCTGAGTCTGTTCATTATCTATCTATCTATCTGAGTCTGTTAATTATCTATCTATCTATCTATCTATCTATCTATCTATCTATCTATCTATCTGAGTCTGTTCATTATCTATCTATCTATCTGAGTCTGTTAATTATCTATCTATCTATCTATCTATCTATCTATCTATCTATCTATCTATCTATCTATCTATCTATCTATCTGAGTCTGTTCATTATCTATCTATCTATCTATCTATCTATCTATCTATCTATCTATCTATCTATCTATCATATCTATCTGAGTCTGTTCATTATCTATCTATCTATCTATCTCTATCTATCTATCTATCTATCTATCTATCTATCTATCTATCTATCTATCTATCTATCTCAGTCTCTTCATTATCTATCTATCTATCTATCTATCTATCTATCTATCTATCTATCTATCTATCTATCTATCTGAGTCTGTTCATTATCTATCTATCTATCTATCTGAGTCTATTAATTATCTATCTATCTATCTATCTATCTATCTATCTATCTATCTATCTATCTATCTATCTATCTATCTATCTGAGTCTGTTCATTATCTATCTATCTATCTGAGTCTGTTAATTATCTATCTATCTATCTATCTATCTATCTATCTATCTATCTATCTATCTGAGTCTGTTCATTATCTATCTATCTATCTATCTATCTATCTATCTATCTATCTATCTATCTATCTATCTGAGTCTGTTCATTATCTATCTATCTATCTATCTATCTATCTATCTATCTATCTATCTATCTATCTATCTATCTATCTATCTATCTATCTATCTATCTATCTATCTGTCTGTTCATTATCTATCTATCTATCTATCTATCTATCTATCTATCTATCTGTCTGTTCATTATCTATCTATCTATCTATCTATCTATCTATCTATCTATCTATCTATCTATCTATCTGAGTCTGTTCATTATCTATCTATCTATCTATCTATCTATCTATCTATCTATCTATCTATCTATCTGAGTCTGTTCATTATCTATCTATCTATCTATCTATCTATCTATCTATCTATCTATCTATCTATCTATCTATCTATCTGAGTCTGTTCATTATCTATCTATCTATCTATCTATCTATCTATCTGAGTCTGTTTCATTATCTATCTATCTATCTATCTATCTATCTATCTGAGTCTATTCATTATCTATCTATCTATCTATCTATCTATCTATCTATCTATCTATCTATCTATCTATCTATCTATTCATTATCTATCTATCTATCTTATCTATCTATCTATCTATCTATCTATCTATCTATCTATCTGAGTCTGTTCATTATCTATCTATCTATCTATCTATCTATCTATCTATCTATCTATCTATCTATCTGAGTCTGTTCATTATCTATCTATCTATCTATCTATCTATCTATCTATCTATCTATCTATCTATCTGAGTCTGTTCATTGTCTATCTATCTATCTATCTATCTATCTATCTATCTATCTATCTATCTATCTGAGTCTGTTCATTATCTATCTATCTATCTATCTATCTATCTATCTATCTATCTATCTATCTGATTCTGTTCATTGTCTATCTATCTATCTATCTATCTATCTATCTATCTATCTATCTATCTATCTATCTATCTGAGTTTGTTCATTGTCTATCTATCTATCTATCTATCTATCTATCTATCTATCTATCTATCTATCTATCTATCTCATTCTTTTCATTATCTATCTATCTATCTATCTATCTATCTATCTATCTATCTATCTATCTATCTCAGTCTGTTCATGATCTATCTATCTATCTATCTATCTATCTATCTATCTATCTATCTATCTCATTCTTTTCATTATCTATCTATCTATCTCAGCATGTTAATATCTATCTATCTATCTATCTATCTATCTATCTATCTATCTATCTATCATCTCATTCTTTTCATTATCTATCTATCTCAGCATGTTAATATCTATCTATCTATCTATCTATCTATCTATCTATCTATCCTATCTATCTATCACTGCCTGTTCATTATTAATCTACCTATCTTCTATCTATATATCTCTTTATCATAGACTGGGACACCTCGGCATCGTGTAATAGTTAACAATCTTGTCTAGGTAGAGCCTCTTCCACTTGAATAGTGAGTTAGATCCTCACTGGGTGCCCCATACTTTCGGTCTTGATGCTGTTTGTGGCTGAGGGGTCTTGTCGCAGCCTGCTACTCATACTTGTTATGATTTAAACACAAGGGCAACTTTGACCTCTAAGTGGTGCTGAGAAAATTTACTATCATAGACTGACGCTCCTCGGTGAGATGTAATGGTTAGCAAGTTTGTCTCGCTAGAACCTATTACAAGTGAATAGTGAGTTTGATCCTCACTGGATGCCCCATATTTTCGGCTTTGTGCCGCATCTAAGCGGCGCTATATATATATATATATATATATATATATATATATATAATCCAAAAGGATAATCAGGTAGGTAAATCACAAAAAAAACAAAAAACGATTCTAATTAATATTAATTACATTAATATTAAAATTGATCAAGGTGGAGGGCTCAATGCAATTTATATTCTAATTACAGAGCCAATTATGAAATGAAACACTTGTTGAATCGATATACTCCTTAAGTTAACATTTTTATTTTTATTTTTTATTTTTTAATTTATATCTAATTTTTAAGATTTATATTCAAATTTACATTTGTATGTCAAACTTTTTTTTCTTAAAAATTTTTTTTCTATAAAATTAGTTCCATTTATTTAAACAAAAATCGCCATGGTTTATTTTTCAACACGAATAACAACTTCCCTTGTTTCTACGGAAATAGATTTTTAACTTTTTTTTCTTTTGTTAGCTTACTTCCCTGTCAACTACCCCTTCCCCCCTTTTCCTTCTTTCTTTTTTCTTTTTTTCTTTGTTTCTTCCCTCTATTATTTCTTTCGCTCAGACAAGGCTAAATTTCAACTTTTAAACTCTCGACTCGGTTAAGGGGTAGGGGGGGTTTCTAAAAATTAAAAAAAAAATAGACATAGGTATTTGTCTGCTTCGTTATAATCCCACCCTTTTTAATTTTCTGTGATGAAAATTTTCTTTTGACTTCTGCCGGCATAAAATCTTTTGTCATTTGGTTTGTAGGAATAAATTTCGTTGCTGAAGACGCGAGATATATATATATATATATATATATATATATATATATATATATATATATGAGGTGTGTTAAAAATATTTTTACAAAGTTTGGGAATGAGTTCATGGCACCTAAACAAAGCGTGAAAACCAAATACGAAGAACAAACTAGGAAAGGACACTCAAAATGGGACGCGCTAAGGGAAGCAATAGTGACATCAGCAAACAACATTGCCCCAAAGAAAATTAGGCGCAGAAAGAAAAACGAGTGGATGATTGAAGAGATTCTGGACATGATGCAAAGGAGGCAGAAAATTATATCAAGACGGATGATAATAGAATATAATAGAAAAACTATGATCTGGTACATTTATCTTAGTTAAAAATTACTGCCCAATTAGCGACCACACTTAAATATTTTCAAACATACACAAAAATCTATTCTATTTCATGATGGCTGCCTGTGGACCAAAAATATATATCCAGATTTCTGTATTGCTATGGGAGCGTTTGATTCTGTGGATGCCAGTGAATTGGTCGGCATTTTGTTATTATGGAGACTTAGATATACCTTCGAGATAAAAACAAAACAAAACAAAAACAAAAAACAAAACAAACAAAAAAAAAACACCAAAAAATGAAACCACACAACACCGGCCTATACAAAGACGACGGATTAATCCTTCTACGAAAAACAAGCCCACAACAAACTGTCCGACTAAAAAGGACTTGATTAATTTTTTCAAAATCACAAACTTAAAATCACTACCAGCACTAACGCTAAAGTGATCAACTTTATTGACGTAACCGTTGATCTTAATAATGGTCTGGACAAACTGTACTCAAAAGATTCTATGAATCACAAATACTTCCACAAAGATTCCAACCATCACCATAGAACATTAGACAATATTCATCAATCTAAATTTAGAATATCTTCAAACTCTACTAATAAAATAGTCTTTGATAACAGTAAAATTAAATATATTAAGGTCTTGACTAAAAGCAAACACAATGTAAATTTAGAATACTCTGACAAAAGCAAAGAAGGCAAAGATATACCTAAATCACGGAACATCATATGGTTTAACCCACCTGTTAGATTTAAGGTCAAAACAAACATTGAAAAAATTTTCCTAAATTTAATCCACGAGGATTTCAACAATTCTCTTGTAGTGAAAAAGATTTTTTTCACCGAAAACAATGTTTAGGTTAATTATAGTTGCGTCAAGAACTCCGATAAATATATCTCACTACATAACTATGAAATTAAATAAAAACATGTCCAACCTGAAAAATATTATTCAATACATTATCAATAACAGTAAACCTACTTAAAGTTATTGTAACCCATTTTGCCCACTTAACGGTCAATGTATGAGCGAATGTATAATTGACAAAGCTAACATCCATTCTGAACGCGCTGTTAAATCTTATGTTGGTTCAACTGAGAACAAATCAAAAATAGATTCTATAACCATAAAGTGGTTTTAAATAATAAATACAAGAATAGCACTGCCCTTTTCAAATATTTTTGGCAATTAAAAAAAAACAATTTTTGGCAATTAAAAAAATAATTTTTGGCAATTAAAAAAACAATTTTTGGCAATTAAAAAAAAATTTTTGGCAATTAAAAAACAATTTTTGGCAATTAAAAAAAAATTTTTGGCAATTAAAAAACAATTTTTGGCAATTAAAAAAAAACAATTTTTGGCAATTAAAAAAACAATTTTTGGCAATTAAAAAAAATAATTTTTGGCAATTAAAAAAACAATTTTTGGCAATTAAAAAAATAATTTTTGGCAATTAAAAAACAATTTTTGGCAATTAAAAAAACAATTTTTGGCAATTAAAAAAACAATTTTTGGCAATTAAAAGAAACAAACAAACAACAAAAACCAGCTGTTACTGAGGACATCATCGCGGAAACAACATATTCTAATATAATAAAAAATAGATGTAGCTTATGCCTTTTAGAAAAATCTGTCATCTTAAAACACCTGAACAACCCTAATATATTAAACAAAAAAATGGAATTAATGACCACATGCAGACATAGAAATAAATATCTGCTTGAATGCTTAGAACCTAACCCGACCACTGTTTTCATATTTTCTTTTTTACATTTTTAGTTATTTACTTTTTGCATTATTTATTCTTCTATTTTTTTATTTTTACTTATTATCTTTCTTTCTTTTTCTTTTATTATTATTTTATAGATATGCAGATGCATGTATATATCCATTTACATTTTCTTCTTTTTTCAATGCCTTCGTTAAGAAAAAAAAAAAAGTTACCTCTCTTCTAACATACGTTATATATAGCCCCCAAAATATCTATATTTATTCATTTATTTATTTGTAACATCTACGATTTTACTTTCATTTTTACGTTTTGGTATAAACCCAAATTAAAATTATTCAGTTAATAAATGAAAAAAATTTAATTTATAACGATCTTAAACAAGGCTCATACCAAAAAACAAAGGTAAATTCTTGTTTTGTTCCCCGAAGACCTTGACCCCTTCAAAACTTTCTAAAACATCCTTATATCCGTGCAAATGTACATGTTGGACTCAAATCGATAATTGTTTATTGAAGAAACCTACCTTTCTTTCATGGTATCGACCATAAATACATGGGACTATATCTCACTCCTTTCTACCGTTGTCATCTCTGATTCACCGCTGAATGAATTGAAGCGTAGGTTTCTTTTTTTCGGTTGATGTTTTCCATTTGAGCAATTACTCAGCGAATTATTCGGTTTCGGAACTCATTTTGCGCGTCAGTCAGTCAGTTAAGTGCCATACGTGATACACGATTGGGCGATCATGTCTCGAAAGAAACATGACTGACTGGGCAGAAGATTATCCCGCAGTCGGTTGTCATTGCTTTCTGCGGTAGACTGGTTGCCGCCCAAGGCTATAGAACCCAATCTGTCCTGTTATTTAACCCATAACTAGAAGGAATAGACGGATTAATACCTTTACCAAGGGTATTTGCGCGTAAGCGAATGCAATGAATTCAACTGGAATTCGAACTTTTGCGCGTAGGGATCCGAAAAGGGACGAAAAATCGTAAAAATACGCGTGAATTCAGTCAGCAGTGAATAACATTTTTAAACCGTAGTTAGGGGGTGAGATAAACAGCGATAAGAAGTTCCATATTTTTCTGTTCGATAAAATGAAAAAAAGGGATGTATCTTCAATGAACATTTTCCGATCTGAGTTCAGCATACAAATTTGCACGGAAATACGGATGTTTTTGAAAGATTTGAAGAGGTAAGGCCTTCGGGGAACAAAACCCAAATTTACCAAAACAAAAATTCAAATCTAAAGACGGTCAGTTCCTAATATGCACCTGATGATTGCGTAGTGCATATAACTACCGGTCGTGCTTCAGACGTTGGATAATATGTATATTTATCAATATATACTTAATAGCTCTGTTATATTACATTGAGCATTGTTCTATTCACACCTAATAAATATTTATATATAGGTGTTTACCAGCGTGTATACACATATGTATAATTAACTACATCCCAATATATATATATATATATATATATATATATATATATATATATATATATATATATATATATGTATATGACATGCAAGATTTATTAGTTTAATAAACGTTTGCGTGCATTATATGTGTGGTCTTTTTCAAACCTAGCTTATTTTATTTCATAACAATGCCTCTTGCTATAGGGTAATAGTTAACGAGCTCGTCTGATATACCATTACTTCAAACGGCCCAGCAGCTATCGGTTCGTGTTAAACTTTATCTATGCTTCGTAAATGATGATGTAGGTAAACCACCTACTGTCATTTTCTTTTTTTTTTCCCCTTTGATATCGTCGCCGTTCATCGACTATCGATTTGCTGGCAATGAGTAAGTCCAAAGGTTAAAATCGATGATAAGTGTAATGCTCATTAAATTGATTGATACTGACTTTCTTAAACGTAGTCGCCTCTTCTATCTACCCAGAGTACATAAACTTCCATATTTGGTAAAGAGACGTGTAGATTGGAAAATTAGGCATGTTGCCAAAATTCCGTTACGATTTGTTTTGTTTTTATTTTTAAACAAAAAGAAGAAATAATTTAATTGGTTAGCTCATTGGTTTCTCCTTTCTCCTACCCCAAAACACCTACAACTTTTTCTTTTCTCAAAGCGGGCAAAATCAATACAGAGATAACATAAATAGCTTAATTGCAAAACGGCAAGCTTAAATATACTTACCTTTTTGTTTCTCACTCTAACTTAGCTACCTTTATAAACGTATCTTAAGAAATCCCCTGCTTATAGGGGATTGAACAATATCAGGAAGGTGTCACAGAATACAGGATGAACGGAAAGTTTTTTTTTTTTGTTAGATTCCGAACAGGATAGACACCATTTAGTTAATGGTGGTTGTCTTAATTAGTCTAGGTGAAGCTGATTTTTTCAAAAATGTTTCTATTTTTCTAGCGTATTTAAAAAAATATATATACTCGTTTATAATCAGAAAAAGGATAGCAAAGTTCAAACCTATCTTACATAACATTTAAAATACTAACAAAAATAGTCTCTAAGAAAGAAAGAAAAATTACATGCAAAATATGACTTATACGAGTAACTGCATTTTTACTATGACATATCTTAAATATATACATTGTGGCGCAGTGGATATCGGCTCGGAAAATAAATAAATAACTTATTTTGAGGTTCTCACGTCATCTGCGGACAAAGCTGAGTGCTTTGCCCGCAGATTCTCATACAACTCCACATTTGACTCGTCCGGAGTACACCCACCCGACTTCCCTATTAGAACTGAGGCCAAACTTGCACGACGTATATATTACCTCGACAGTAGTATCCCGAGTAATTTCAAAACTCGACCCCCATAAGGCGAGTGGAGACGATGGAATCCTGGTGATAGTCCTTAAGAGGTGTGCTCTGAAATTTCCCCAGTCCTCTCTAAACTGTTTAACTACTGCCTTTCTGCTTCCTGCTTTCCTGCATGCTGGAAGTTCTCTTCAGTCGTTCCTGTATTTAAGAATTGCGGTGAACCCTCGGATCCATACAACTATCGCCCTATCAGTCTTCTACCGATATTCGGGAAAGTATTCGAGGCCATAATCAATGCTGAAATAGTTCATCATCTCACTGCCCACAAACTCTTCTCTGACAGGCAATATGGCTTCCGCTTTGCCAGGTCCACGGCTGAATTGCTAACAACCGTAACGGAGTACATGCTACAGGCCCTTGATGAGTCTGACGAGGCTCGCGCGGTTGCTCTGGACATCTCCAAGGCTTTCGACAGGGTTTGGCACTCTGGCCTCCTATGCAAGCTACGGGGTTACGGTATTACTGGGCGCCTACTTGACCTAATCCAATCTTTTTTAAATAAGTGCAAAATGAAGGTCGTTTTGAATGGGCGTGCCTCTTCATCCTACAGCACGAATGCTGGTGTCTCACAGGGCTCTATCCTGGGCCCGACGCTCTTCCTTATTTTCATCAACGATCTCCCAGATGAGATCAAGTCCCAAGTAGGCATCTACGCAGATGACAAGTACAATATACTCCCACTCCAGTAAGAAACCTGTATTGGCGGACAGACATAATCTCGCTGCTGACCTTGAGCGGGATCTACACTCTGTGGTGAACTGGGGCAAGAAGTGGCTTGTCAACTTCAATTCGTCTAAGACCAAGCTGTTGCCCGTCAACCATTACAGGCAACCTCTCCTGCCTCCCATAAGCATGGACCAAGCGATTCTCCCTGAGAGCAATACACTACGCCTCCTCGGCTTTACCCTGTCCTCAGACCTCAAATGGAACCACTATATTGAATCCATAGCAAAA
This sequence comes from Ascarosepion bandense, assembly GCA_037127315.1. Classification (NCBI taxonomy): domain Eukaryota; kingdom Metazoa; phylum Mollusca; class Cephalopoda; order Sepiida; family Sepiidae; genus Ascarosepion; species Ascarosepion bandense. Next base: position 512,833 of record JBBBDQ010001715.1, on the reverse strand, counting down.
TCTACTGCTAAGAAGGTTGGGTCACTATGTCGATCCAGGATGTTTTTTCCACCTGAATCCATCCTGCATATATACAAGTCAACTATCCGTCTGTGCCTGGAGTACTGCTGCCATTTATGGTCAGGCGACCCTACTGTTCTCCTCAGTGTTCTTGACAGGCTCCAAAGGAGAGTCTGTAATGTGATAGGTACTGATCTGGCGGCTCAACTGCAGCCACTTCCCAACCGTCGAAATGTGACCTCCCTTTGTCTGTTCTATAAATACTTTCATGGCTTCTGCTCGGACGAACTTAAGTCACTGGTGCCTCCTCAACAGGTGTTTACTCGTGCAACCAGACTGGCAACTGGGCCCCACCCATTCACAGTCAGGTTAGCCAAATGCAGACGACAATTCTACTCCTGCAGCTTCTTCTCTCGCACTTCCCGCCTGTGGAACTCGCTTTCATATTCTTGCTTTCCTGACGGCTACAACCTCCAGAAATCTAAAGACAAAGTCAATACACATCTACTAACCACTGGACTCTAGCTCTCTCCCCACCCCCGTATAACCTTCCCTTTCTCTCCACCTATGTATCTGTCATCACACCTGCATTCTCAGCTTTCTATTGCTCCTTTCTAACTAGTTTGTACTCCTCTTTTCTAATTAATCTTTTTACAGTAATGTAGCCCCTCAGCACATCAGTGGCATTTCTGCCTTGCTCGGGGTCAAATGATTAAAAAAAAAAAAAAACATAAATAGCTTAATTGCAAAACGGCAAGCTTAAATATACCTTTTTGTTTCTCACTCTAACTTATCTACCTTTATAAACGTATCTTAAGAAATCCCCTGCTTATAGGGAATTGAACAATATCAGGAAGGTGTCACAGAATACAGGATGAACGGAAAGTTTGTTTTTTTTGTTAGATTCCGAACAGGATAGACACCATTTAGTTAATGGTGGTTGTCTTAATTAGTCTAGGTGAAGCTGATATTTTTAAAATGTTTCTATTTTTCTAGCGTATTTAAAATATATATATATATATACTCGTTTATAATCAGAAAAAGGATAGCAAAGTTTAAACCTATGTTACATATCATTTAGAATAACAAAAATAGTCTGTAAGGAAGAAAGAAAAATTGCACGCAAAATATGACTTATACGAGTAACTGCATTTTTACTATGACATCTCTTAAATATATGCATTGTGGCGCAGTGGATATCAGCTCGGAACAGAGAATCGGAGAGCCGAGTTCGAATTCCAGTCGTATTCCTTGCATTCACTTACACGCAAATACCCGTGGGAAAGGTATTAATCCGTCTCTTCCCTCAAGTTATGCGTTCAATAACAGGCCAGATTGGGTTCTGTAGCCTTAGTCGGCAACCAGTCTACCGCAGAAAGCAATGGCAACCTACTGCGGGATAATCTTCTGCCCAGTCAGTCATGTCTCTTTCGAGATATGATCGCCCAAGCGTGTATCACGTATGGCACTTAACTAACTAACCGTAGTGAAATGTATTAATCCGTCTTTTCCCTCCAGCTATGGATCAGTAACAAAACGGATCGAGTTCTATAGTCTTGGTTGGCAACCAGTCTACCGCAGAAAGAAATGGTAACTTACTGCGGGATAATTTTCTGCCTAATCAGTCATGCCTCTTTTGAGACATGATCACCCATACGAGTATCACGCATGGCACTTAACTGACTGACTGAAGCCGGAAGATAGTTCCATAAGAAGTGTGAGAGACGGAACTGCCTAGTCAACCATGGATCAAGAGACATGATCGTCCTATCGTGTATCCCAAACGACACAACTGACTTGGTTAGAACAAAACTCTTTATTCCTGCCTCGATGGGGGTTGGCAAGTCAATCAGATAAGAAACGAACATCATATACTGGGTTTGTTTAAAGGCCTTTTTCTCAGGTAGTACCTCTCCTTCGAGTGGGAGCTGGGTTTATTGACCGGCGACTGAGGCATCCCAAATGGGAAAGGGAGCTTGGGTAATTTTCCCACGGTATTGCCGAAAAACCGACTTTAAACCAGCGATCGTGGGTTACATTCGGCAGTTACGTGGACACGCTGAAAAATAATCATATTCTTTTCGACTTAACCAACTTGAACAAAGAGACGGTAGTTCCGTCATTTTCTTGTTTCCAACGTGTCCCTTCAGGACGTGGGTGATCATGGCTCTCCACAAATTCCAATCCTGAGTGTCCCTTGGTAACATTTGCTTTTTTCACCAATTTTGCTTTCTGGCCCATCAATACATGGGCGATCATAGCTCTCCACACCTTCCTATGCTTTTTAGCATAGCGCTGAACAATGTTCGCCCCTCCCTATCTGTGTCTTAGTTCCTGTTCTGTTATTAATTTGCTCAACCTCGTTAGGTTGGTTACTTTTTATCTTTTTCTCTTCTAGAAATGGAGAACATAGCTCTCCACAACTTTCTATCCTTTATAGTGCTGGATAATGTTTGCTCCTGTTTATCTGTCCCAGTCTTCGTTCTTCCGCCCAGTTCCTCATGTTTATTAGGCAGGTTACTCATTCTTCCCCTCTGTCTTTTCCACACACAGACGATTATAGTTCTCCACGACTTCCTATATTTTGTTGCGCTTAATAGTGTTTTCCCCTTATTTGTGTTCCAGACCCTGTTCTACCATATATTTTCACGTGTTCGTTAGGTAGGTTACTCTATCTGCTCCTCTCGCTTGAAAGTGTAAGCTTCTTCAGGCGCACTTTCCCCATTTTGTGCCCTTATAGTTTCAGTCGTCTATGACTCTAAGTGTAGGCGTCCTTTTTTGTTCCATTTTTAAAACGTCCTCGTTACTCCCATTTTTCTCAACATCCTTCTGTAGAAACACATATATGTCTCCTCACGTCTTCTTTATCCGTGAATAGATGCTCCAAAATTGACTGCCGAATAGAAGGACTGATATTCATTAACAGTTCAGTATACTTTTCTTTGTTTCTGCTGCTTCAAGTCTTTTCTCCATCTGTGATAAGATAGTCCAGCATTCACTGCCATATAGGAGGACTGATATGACATAACACTTTAGTGTTCATTTCTTTGTTTCTGTTGCTTCAAGTTTCTTCTTCATCTGTAAGGAGATTGTTCAGCATTCATTGCCACATAGGAAGACTGATATTACATGACACTTCAGTATTCATTTCGTTGTTTCTGTTGCTTAAAGTCTCTTCTTCATCCGTGAGAAGATTATCCAGCATTCATTGCCAAATAGGTGGACTGAGATTACACAACAGTTCAATACTGTTTTCTTTGTTTCTGTTGCTTCAAGTTTCTTCTTCATCTGTAAAGAGATTGTCCGGCATTCACTGCCGTATAGAAGGATTGATATTACGTAACAGTTCAGTGTTCATTTCTTTGTTTCTGTTGCTTCAAGTCTCTTCTTCATCTGTAAAGAGATTGTCCGGCATTAACTGCTGTATAGAAAGACTGATATTACATAACAGTTCAGTGCCCTTTCCTTTGTTTCTGTTGCTTCAAGTCTCTTCTTCATCTGTAAAGAGATTGTCCGGCATTCACTGCCGTATAGAAGGATTGATATTACGTAACAGTTTAATATTTTTTTCTTTTGTTTCTAACGTCATTCTCCATTTTCCTAATACTTTTCTTAGCTTTTGGAAGTCATCATTTGTTATCCTAATGCACCTTCGGATTTTTATACCGAATTTTTCATCCTTTCTTATAACACTTCACAAATATTTAAATTCCTCTCTAATTCGTTGATAACAGTAGGTTATATTTTATTTTAACTGCTAGTTAGTCTGTTCTCGCTTTCTTTTATTGCCTCATGTACGAGTGCCTTCAATTTCCTTTATGGGTCTATGCTCAATACTGTGTAATCTGCATATCTTATGCTGTTAAGATTGTGTCTGACAATAATAAATCCTTGCAGGACTTCTAGTTTTCTAAGGATCATCTCGCTGGTTAAATAAGTCTGGCGAGAAGATACACCCTTGTCTTACACCCCTTTCATTTTAGTGCATTTACTGAATTCTTTATCGATCTGTATTCTGGTAGTTTGTTCCCAGTATATGTTCTGTATAATTCTAATTCTTTTTTTTTTAATGTAACGTGTCTCTTCAGGACGTGGACATTGATGGCCATCCATATCTTCCTTTCCTTTATACATCTTAATAAATTTTGTCATTTTATTGTTTCTTCTAAACCCTGTTCCGCCATTCATTTTCGCAAGCCCATTAACTATATCACATGCTGCTTTCCTTTGTTCCTCTTTCCTTCAAATTGTCCCGTGAGTAACAAGTTTTCCAAACCCTCATTCTTCATTTTGTACTCCAGAACTCTCAACTGCCTTTTAAGTATAGGTTTCTTTTTTATTTATAATATATCCAAAATTTCGTTGTTGCTCATATATTCGGCACATGTCATCCTCAGCATCTTCCTGTAGAACCACTTTTATGTTGTTTATTGTTGGGACGCCCGCGCCTATTCGGCTATAATGGACTATCCCATTACTATGTAAAGTAATGGTGGCATCTACGACGAGAGTGTGCCGAGCAGCCGATCGACAAGTCAGTCGTAGACTTCCGGTGACGACCCGGAAGTACTCATTGCTCATACTACGTCTTACGACGGTTGAGACGATTAACCCTTATTCTTGTATTGGATACTAATAACCTTTGTAAATACTATTTTCACGGAATACAACAATTAACCTATTTATGGTGTTGAGTTATTTATTCTTATTCACGACATAACATTTATATCTCTTCATCTTTGAACAGATTGTCATACTAATAACTGTGGTAACCTAAAAAGTTACTGGGTGGGTAATAACCCAAACAGATCCACTTAGGTGTCCTTGGCAAAATCCAACGGAGAATCTGTAATGTGATCAATCTCGACTTAGCAGATAGGATACAGTCGCTTTCTCACCGACGCAGTGTAGCTTCCCTGTGTCTTCTACAAATACTTTCACGGCTTCTGCTCCGATGAACTTAGCTCACTGGTACCCACAATATGTAAATTTCCTCGAGACACAAGATTAGCAACTCGGTCCCACCCTTTTACTGTGAAACCAATAGATTGTAAACGCAAATTCTACTCCATCAGCTTCTTTTCTCGCACTTCCCGCCTGTGGAATTCCCTTCCGCTTACTTGCTTTCCCGACAGATACAATCTCCAATAATTTAAATGCAAAGTCAATAGTCATCTCCTATCTCACTAACTTGAATCCTCTCTCTCATGCTCTTTTCTTCGTCCACCCCACTCTCATCAGCATTCTCATCCTTCTCATACCCTCTTATTGAAACCCCTGTAACCGGTCACTCTTTCTCAAAACATTCCTCCTATGTAACCCCCTGCTCAACTGTGGATGTTAAATTGCCTTACTTGGGGCGACACTTTTATATATATATAAAAAAAAAACGGTTTTAAATATGTAAACTTATTTATAAATGGAACTTTGACAGAGCGTGTGTGTGTCTGTGTGTGTGTGTGTCCGTTACCTATAGATTCCGAAACGGCTGAACCGATTTTCTTGAAAATATACACAGTTGTACTATAAGCGTCTGCAAGTGTTCTTAGCTAGGTTTTGTGTCGAGGTACCCCCGATAAATATCGATAATCGAAAAAATCGGGTTATAGAAGGAATGGTCCGATTTTAATCAAATTTCATACACTCATAGACAATGACATAAGAAACGATATTCAGAAGTTTCAAGGTTGCAGTTCTTACAATAGTGCAAAAGATCGATAATATATATATATATATATATATATATATATATATATATATATAAGGCAAGATGTTATACTGCTAGTACAGTAATATTTATAATATCATCAAATGCAAGACTCGCATGTTGCGTGATGTAAATAACTATTGCTAGTAGAGAACTAGCAGAGAGTAAAAAAAAGCAAAAAAAATTTTTTTTCTATTATCGATTTTCGATATTTATCGGGGGTACCTCGACACAAAACCTAGCTAAAAACACTCGCAGACGCTTATAGTACAACTGTGTAAATTTTCAAGAAAATCGGTTCAGCCGTTTCGGAGTCTATAGGTAACGGACACACATACACACACAGACACACACACCCACTGCCAAAGTTCCATTTATAGATAAGTTTACATATTTAAAACCTTTTTTTTTAAATATAATCGTGTCGCTCCAAGTAAGGCAATTTAACGTTCACAGTTGAGCAGGGGGTTACATAGGAGGAATGGTAAAAAAAAGCTCTATTCTTTCAATAGAGTCCAACATATTATAAAATTCTTACCTAAGATAGGTGAGTTGTCTCCCCCTGGTTAACCACTCCCTAAAGAGTGTATTCACTAGGGTTCTCTTTTAGCCGACATCTCGAAAGGAAATACATCGAGTTCGTCGCTGCTGCAAATATCCGTAGTTAAGCCGTGAAAGGCCGTACTACTAACTAATACGTAAAACACTCAACTACACAAGGACTTCAGTTAAGAGGACTCATAATTATTTATTTTGTATCGTATAATAATTCTGCTTGTTCCTTCCTTAGTTACTTAGTTCCTTCGTCCGTTACACCATTGAAGAAATGTAACACACTTTCTCTCTACACTATCTTTTCCCTTCCCCTCTATCTTTTTATAATCTGTAAACGCTACCCCCTCAGCCTTTCTCTCATCTTTGCCAAACGGAATGGTATTAAAGAGTAAGATAGTAGGAAGAGAGAGCCTATAGCATTACCGTAGCAGTAGCAGTAATTGTGTGTGTGCATAAATGTGTGTGTACTGTACAATATAGTAAAAATATGTAGGTTTGTTATCGTATCCTGCGACCTAATAACGAAATTTCTGGCCTCTACACCCTTGGCTATTACTCAGTTGGTCTTTTCTCTTTACAATGGACGCAGGAGCCAGGATTTTTTAGTAATAAAAAAAATTATTTTTCAAGATCTCTCACAAAATAGCACACAGTATTTTGGTCTATGCACACGCCGCTTAATATAAGATTACAGTAAAGTAGCTTCTATGGACATTACTTTTATAGATATTTAAAAAAAAATTACACTCTGTGTTATCGTTATTTTATTATCCAATACCTTTATGTTTGAAGACGTTACTATCATTTGTACTATGTCAAAGCAATATTTTTCCAGGAAATCATAATTATCCTTCCGTGGAAATTCCACGGGTTCCGCTAGTAATATATTATAGCCGCAAATAGAACAATTTTTTTGCAATAAAAATATTGTTTCAGTTGTATTTTACATGACTGAATTATAATATTCTTTAAAACTTCCAAGTTGTGTTCTGTAGTTCTTTCTGTACCGACCTCATCAGTCGTCACAATAACCATCCCATGCTGCCTAAATCACCATAGGATTAGGACATGCCTATTACTGTATAGGTACATACATAACAATATCCTTCCCAAATGAATTAAGCTTACCTAGCAGTTCAACTAATTCTTTATGTCAAATTTTATCAAAAGCGTTCGCATTTGCTCCAAGAATGCACTCGAGAATTTTGTGCATTGATTAAACACTGTAAACAGAATTTTCAGATTGAAATGTATTAGGTTTGCCACGCCCATATTTCCTCGCAAATGACCCGCCTACAAAGTATTTTAAAATATTGACATCTTTTTGATACTGTGAATTTGTTCTCGATCACAGCGATGTATTTGTCAATCATGCCTGTCAATCATTTAGACATATTGAAGATGATCTTCAGGTTAGAATGCTAAACGAAAGAAAAAACGAAAGAAAAAAAATTGTAAAAGGAAAAGAAATGTAAAAAAAAAAAAAAAAATTAAAAAAATGGTCGTGGTTAGAATTTAAAAATGAAAAACAAACTGGTTTTTCATTATCGGATATACGTTTTGAAACGATG
>JBBBDQ010001715.1:490000-500000 GCA_037127315.1 Ascarosepion bandense | reverse complement strand
TTTTAGTCGATAATACAATAATACTCATATATACACACAGTTAAAGAACCTTCAGATATTGGAGGCCATCTACATTAAATCAAAGCAACCCACACTCAATAAAATTACATTTCAATCTAGTCACAACACATTACATTTAGACATATGATTCTGTTAACATTTAGTTCCCTCACGTGGTGTGACGTCATAGAACCACATTGCAAATTTACGAACTGCATCTGCTATTCGGTGACTGCTATCGTCGCATAGTAATAAATATTACTTTCTTGCTAGATTCAAGTGTGCTACTAGTTGGCAATTATATATATATATATATATCCGTTTTTCTGTTGAACTAGATAAATTTAAGCGTAAATTCTATTTAAATAGTTTCTAGTACTGCTTGCTTGTAGTCTTTTCTTACAATTTCTTGTTTCCCAGCCACAAACGGTCTCCAAAATTTAAATGCACAACCAGTTGCATCCTGAATATTGTTCGTTTATTGTTTCTTCTCGCTGTATTATCGCTATTTCCATGGAAACTTGATAAGTCCCGGAAAATATATATATATATATATATATATATATATATATATATATATATATATATAATTCGTGGTAGTTAAGAGGTTTAGGCAAAAGTAACCGGGTAGGACAATCTAGTATGTAGACGTAATGGACGGTACTCGTCGTATGCAGTATCCTGAGACGTAGGCGTAGTTAATAGGCGTAGTCCAATAGTCGTAGACCTCTAGACGTAGATCTTTAGTCGAAGACCGGTAGACCTATAGACCTCTAGAAGTATGGACGTAGACCTCTCTGCGTTCTCGCTATCGTCTGTATTTATGGTTGACACCAGCCAATCACATTACTGTAAGGGGGAACCAAGGTGTATGCATATTTATTACATATTCATGACATCAAATCTGCTCAGACGAAGTACATTCCTTAGCTCCACCAGTTTTAACTTTCACGGCTAGGACCCGCCATGCTATAGACATTGTCGCGAACCGCCCTCATCCTCTTCGTATTCCATTGGTGAGATGTACGTTCGACTTGATCAGCTTCTTCTCACGAACCTGGTCCTTTGTGGAACCAACTTCCAGTCTTAACCTGTTAAAATCTCGTACATACCTTAAACTGTGTTTGTTAACCTGTAACCCTTTACGAGTGGCTCTTAGGCCTAGTACAAAGTGAACATTACATTAAAAAAGACATATTTTAAAGGCAAAGGGGATATTATCTTGGATAAAAATTGTAACAGTGTTCTTAAAAGACTGGTTAGATGCAGGAAATTTCTTAACCTTTCCATTTTGAATCATTAATTAAATCTAATCCTCGGGTTCCCTGATACGGGTAAAATAACTCTCTATTGCTACATTTTGTTCGAGTCTAAAATGATGTCCGTCTACTAAAGCGGTTAACCAATCCCTATTGCAGACGCCAACTCAGGCAGCATATTTATATCTGCTTAACACCCACGGAACCCATCAGTTATTTATACTGCAACTATGCTGAGCGGACCTTAGTTACAGTTTGTGGGAGAGAGCGCGTTATCTGGCATGATCAACAGTCTGAACATGGCCAGGACGCTCAAACCCTCGGCCACGATGACTTGTGACTTCGAGCTAGCACGACCATTGGCGGCTTCCATCTATCCAATTTCACTCACAAGGCCTGGGGTTAACCAATGATATGATTTTCAGACACTTTCCGCTTTCTCCAGACCAATAACGTCAAGAAGTTACCTTCGTGACAAACCAAACATGGTGAGATTCGAACCCAGGTCTCAGGGTCAGAAAGCGAACGTTCGAGTGGGCGGGTGGATACGTAAGAATCAAGGCAAGCCGTTCAAGCCGAGCTTTAGGAAGCATTAATTTACTCTTGATAAGATGAAGCGCCATATTGCGTCAGTAAAAGCTTTCGTCTTTTGTATATTCGAGCTGGCGTCAAAGATCCGTTTGCAATTATGGCGTCTGATGTCGGTCATGAGATAATGAAAGGCGCTTTATTTGCTGTTGCTCCTACATCAGTGTGAATGATTTCTAATGCGTTTTTTTTCCATTGTTAACAGAGACTTCGTAATTAAAACTCGTTGAATTTAAAAAAAAAAATGCCATTAAAATAATTCTCATCATTTGAGATGTTATATAATTTGAGAGATTTAACACACGAGTCGTCATTTCTCAACTCGACATTTCGTTATAACCAATTTGAACTGATTTTCTAATCTAATCTAATCTTATCTTATCTTATCTATCTATTTCAGTCTGCTCTTATCTATCTATCTATCTATCTATCTATCTATCTATCTATCTATCTATCTATCTGTCTAGTCTATCTATCTATCTATCTATCTATCTATCTATCTATCTATCTATTTCAGTCTGCTATCTATCTATCTATCTATCTATCTATCTATCTATCTATCTATCTATCTATCTATCTATTTCAGTCTGCTCCTTATCTATCTATCTATCTATCTATCTATCTATCTATCTATCTATCTATCTATCTATCTATCTATCTATCTAGTCTGTCTATCTATCTATCTATCTATCTATCTATCTATCTATCTATCTATCTATCTATCTATTTCATCTGTCTGTCTATCTATCTATCTATCTATCTATCTATCTATCTATCTATCTATCTATCTATCTATCTATCTATCTATCTATCTATCTCGTCTGTCTATCTATCTATCTATCTATCTATCTATCTATCTATCTATCTATTTCAGTCTGCTCTATCTATCTATCTATCTATCTATCTATCTATCTATCTATCTATCTATCTATCTATCTATCTATCTATTTCTAGTCTATCTATCATCTATCTATATCTATCTATCTATCTATCTATCTATCTATCTATCTATCTATCTATCTATTTCAGTCTGCTCCTTATCTATCTATCTATCTATCTATCTATCTATCTATCTATCTATCTATCTATTTCAGTCTGCTCTTATCTATCTATCTATCTATCTATCTATCTATCTATCTATCTATCTATCTATCTATCTATTTCAGTCTGTCTTTATCTATCTATCTATCTATCTATCTATCTATCTATCTATCTATTTCTAGTTTCTGTCTGTCTCCTTATCTATCTATCTATCTATCTATCTATCTATCTATCTATCTATCTATCTATCTATCTATTACTTTCTCTCCTCCAAACAAAATCTGTGTGATAGGCAAGAATCTGTTGGCAATATTTTGATATTTCTTAGGAACCTGAAAGTTTTACTCAGTAAAAATAACTTTGAATGGTGAAGTCACTTGAATAAAAACAACAATAATACTACTATGAATTTCGGACAGTTTATCCACAGTTTCGTTTACAATATACTACACTTTATTCAAAAATTGGAAAAATACAATAAAACGTAAACAAAGCGACAAATGAGGATACAGAAAAATACATTTTCAAGGTGTGCCTGGGAACAGCAACAATTAAAAGGTGGTTCCACACTCTTCAGAATCTCTAATCTCTCCATCAGATAACTTGCTGCTGGATGTAGTTTAGCATCATGCCCAGGAATACTTCTATTGAAAGAAAAAAGGTGTTTCTTGTTTAAAAATATGAGATTAGTTGGTTGATTTTGTTTAGAGGCATATCAACCTGAATCTAAATATTTTGAGCAACAGTCTTATGGCTTCAGCTACAGAAAAAATGAATTGCAAATCATTTTACTCTAAATATGTGTTGTTGGTTGATTTTGTTTAGCGGTATAACAGGTTAAGAGGCTCATCCATTGTTCCCTGTTTAGCATGTGGTTTCCGGCTTTCTCTTTTCCAATCTTCTCACTTTGTTTTTTTTTCAATTGGAGTAGATAGATCTATCTATCGCCCGGTTCACACTCCACCCATGTCTATTGAACAGGTTAAGAGGCTCATCCCTTGTTCCCTCTTTAGGATGTGGTTTCCGGCTTTCTCTTTTCCAATCTTCTCACTTTATTTTTTTTTTCAATTGGAGTAGATAGATCTATCTATCGCCCGGTTCACACTCCACCCGCGTCTATTGAACAGGTTAAGAGGCTCATCCCTTGTTCCCTGTTTAGGATGTGGTTTCCGGTTTTCTCTTTTCCAATCTTCTCACTTTGTTTTTTTTTCAATTGGAGTAGATAGATCTATCTATCGCCTGGTTCACACTCCACCCGCGTCTATTGAACAGGTTAAGAGGCTAATCCCTTGTTCCCTGTTTAGAATCTGGTTTCCGGCTTTCTCTTTTCCAATCTTCTCACTTTATTTTTTTTTTCAATTGGAGTAGATAGATCTATCTATCGACCGGTTCACGCTCCACCCGCGTCTATTGAACAGGTTAAGAGGCTCATCCCTTGTTCCCTGTTTAGGATGTGGTTTCCGGCTTTCTCTTTTCCAATCTTTTCACTATTACGTAGCCCCCTGCACATCAGTGGCGTTACCGCCTTGCTCCGGGTGATACGATTAAAAAAAAAATCAACCACTATGGGTTATTTAATGCCGAAATCTAAATATTTTGAACAACAATTTTATGGCTTCAGCTACAGATAAAATGAATTGCTGGTCATTTTGCTTTAAATATGTTTTGTTGGTTGATTTTGTTTAGCGGTATGTCAATCTAACTAATTTGTACACAATTTTTTTTTTTTAGATAGTAGTGCTTTTTAGTAATACACTACTTACTAATTAACCCACAGTTGGGGATAGAGAAGTGTATTCATACCTTTTCCACTAGTATTTGTGCATAAGTAAATACAACAATCTCGACTGGAATTGGAACTCGGCTCTCCGACTAACAATTCCGAGGCATTTTCCATTACATCACCCGCTCAAACAAGCTTGCAGCACCTGGTATTCCCAAGCGGTCACCCGTCTAAGTACTGACAAGGCTTGACGTTGCTTAACCGGTGTTTAAGCGTGAAGCTGCTGTAAGACCAGTATGAAAGGGAATAAAAGTAGATAGGTCTTAATTGTAATGTTTCCTATCTCTAAAAAAAAGCAGTTATGGGTTAAATAACAGAACAGATTGGGTTCTATAGCCTTGGCAGGCAACCGCAGAAAGCAATGGCAACCTACCACGGGAAAAGCTGTGGCATAATGGATTGCTACACAAACTCCCCAGCTATATAAAACCTCTGAAGGTCTACCATTCGTCCGTGCTTAAAATATTGCTGCCACATATGGTCCGGTACCCCTACATAATTGGACATTCTATGCACAAATACCCTTGGAAAAGGTATTAATCCGTCCCTTCCCTCCAGTTAAATAATAGAACAGATTGGGTTCTATAGCCTTGGCTGGCAGCCAGTCAACCGCAGAAAGCAATGGCAACCTACTGCGGGATAATCTTCTGCCCAGTCAGTTATGTTTCTTTCGAGACATGATCGCCCAAAGCGTGTATCACGTATGGCACTTAACTGACTGATTCTTATTAAAGCTCGGAAGTTTTTAAAGCAAATTTTGATTTCACTTACATACGAATTGGGTTTTCGCCTTCATTTTTTCTTTTTGTTTACTTTTTTACTTGCTAGCGTATTTCATTTCTCATCCAACGTTCCACTTTGGAAGCCGATGCAGGCCAGTTTTTCAGGGGAGATATCAAATCTCCCGTTGATTTTCAGGATTGAAGCCTCTGCCTAATGATCGTATTTACAACTCCATGTTTCGACACGAAGCAGCAGTAAAACAAAGACGTTTTATCCGTCGTACTCGAAACAAGAGTCTACGGCTATATCGTGTTGAATACACCGGTTCCCGTCCTATCACCGGAATTAAGCAACATCTAGCCTGGTCAGTACTTAAATGGGTGACCATTTGGGAATACCAGGTGCTGTAAACGTAAGGACCAAGAATGGTCCACCGGTCCTCCAGGTTTGGGGGTTGGGTGCAAGGCTAACAACCTTGCCCCGGAAAAAAAGAAGTGTGTTACAGAAACAGCAACAATAAGTTGCTGCCCTATGCAACATCTGGGGGTGATGGATAAATGATGATGACTCGAAACAAGAAATCAGAGAGCAGTGTTCGAATTCCAGTTGAATTCGTTGCATTCACTAACGCGCAAATGGCCTTGGGAAAGGTATTAATCCATTTATTCTCCCTCCAGCTATGGGTTAAAGATCTGGACAGATTGTGTTCTATAGACTTTGTTGGCAACCAGTCTAGTGCAGAAATTAATGGCAACCTACTACGGAAAAATCTTCTGCCCAGTCAGTCATGATTTTTTTCGAGACATGATCGCCCAAAGCGTGTATCACGTATGGCACTGACTGATTGACTGACTCTTTCCTCGCGGGCGTGTGAAATGACCATCCATTTTTGTTATAGCTTTAAAATAATTTCCAATTTCTCCTCTTTTCACTCATCGTTCTCGCCTTGCTTCCATTTTCTATTTGAACGCCATCTTAATATTTCATTAGCTTACCCCTGCCGTAAGAAAATAATGGCGTATTTTTAAATATATATATATATATATATATATATAGCCCCCAATAATGGCTACTTGAGTTCAGTCTTCTTTTTTTCTTCATTTTCGTCTTCTTGGTCTTCCTCGTCTTCTTCATCTTTTTCGTCTTCTTCGTTGTCGTCATCGTCTTCGTCTTCTTCTTCGTCTTCCTCGTCTTCTTCTTCGTCTTCGTCGTCTTCTTCATCTTTTTCGTCTTCTTCGTTTTCTTCTTCTTGCTTCTTCGTTGTCGTCATCGTTTTCTTCTTTTTCGTCGTCTTCTTCTTCGTCTTCCTCGTCTTCTTCGTCGTCGTCGTCATCGTCTTCTTTTTCTTCGTCTTCTTCTTCGTCGTCGTCGAGTTCTTCTTCTTCTTCTTCTTCTTCTTCTTCTTCTTCTTCTTCTTCTTCTATGTCCTGTGTTCATTTACAAGATAGGCGATCATACTTGTCCACAATTCCTTGCCTTTTTGTTATTTCTCTTAAACATTTGCCCGACATTAATTTGCTCCTAAACATTCGGCCGAATCTATATTCCACATTTAGAATTATACCATTTGTTCGTGCATTCACTATCTAGTCCGATTTCCCCGCAAAAATGTTACTATTTGGTAATATCTTGATTCGTGACTAAATCCAAAGAAGAGTCTGCAATATTATCGATTCTGTTGTGGCATCACGACTTCAGTCAATTGTCAAAGCATTGACGTGGTTTCAATCTTTTTGTTTTCTTCCTTACATATGGGAACTAGGTAGGACTACATAGAGACCTTGAGGTATTAAGGTGGCTGTTGTAAGAATAGTAAGTAAGAATGTGTTGTTTTGGTGTAAGGAATAGAATGGAATCTTTCGGTCAGTAATTGTTGCTGGCTAAGATTAAGATAGGACAGATTGAAGACCAGCTATCCTCTATTCCACTGTTGACCTTAGAAGCTCATTAAGGAGATTATGAATTGTTTCATTTATGTCCCTTTCGCTGTCTATCTGTCCTGCGAGTATCAAATTTTCGAATCCCTCTTTCCTCATGTGCCCCAGAAATTTCAAACTGTCTCTTCCTAATGTTAGCATAAAATTCCATTTATTGCTATTTTCTCTAAAACTTTGTCGTTGCTCACATGTTCGGTTCACAGTATCCTCAGCATCCTTCTGTAGAACCAAATCTCTGTTGGTTCAAGTCACTTCTTCATTTGTGAGGTGATTGTTCAGCATTCACTGCCATATAAAAGGACTTATATCATGTAACAGTTCAGTATTCTTTTCTTTGATTCTGTTGTCTCTTCTTCATCTGTGAGGAGATTGTCCAGCAAACATCGCAGGATCTTGAATAGAGTTGCTGATAGATGATCTGGCCCTGTGGCATAAACAAACGGTGGACGATGTCTCTCACATTGAAGAACGGATATGTTCAGTTATTTTTCAGATAATCCCTTCCTTCCTTCCTTCCTTCCTTCCTTCCTTCCTTCCTTCCTTCCTATCTATCTATCTATCTATCTATCTATCTCTTTCTTTCTATTCATTCCTTTCTTCTATCTATCTATCTATCTATCTATCTATCTATCTATCTATCTATCTACTTCTTCTTTTTTCTTTCTTTCTTTCTTTCTATTCATTCCTTCTTTCTTATCTATCTATCTATCTATCTATCTATCTATCTATCTATTCCTTCTTTCTCTTTCATCTATCTATCTATCTATCTATCTATCTATCTATTCTTATTCTTCTCTATCATCTATCTATCTATCTATCTATCTATCTATCTATCTATCTATCTATTCTTCTTTCTTCATTTCTCATCTATCTATCTATCTATCTATCTATCTATCTATCTCTTTTTTTCTTTCTTTCTTTCTTTCTATTCATTCCTTCTTTCTTATCTATCTATCTATCTATCTATCTATCTATCTATCTATCTATTCCTTCTTTTTCATCTATCTATCTATCTATCTATCTATCTATCTATTCTTCTTTCTTTCATCTATCTATCTATTTATCTATCTATCTATCTACTTCTTTTTTTCTTTCTTTCTTTCTTTCTATTCTTATTCTTTCTTTATCTTATCTATCTATCTATCTATCTATCTATCTATCTATCTATCTATCTATCTATCTATTCTTCTTTCTCTATCTATCTATCTATCTATCTATCTATCTATCTATTCTTCTTCCTTCTTTCTCTATCTATCTATCTATCTATCTATCTATCTATCTATCTATTCCTTTCTTTCTCATCTATCTATCTATCTATCTATCTATCTATCTATCTATCTATTCCTTCTTTTTCTCATCTATCTATCTATCTATCTATCTATCTATCTATCTATCTATCTATCTATTCCTTCTTTCTCATCTATCTATCTATCTATCTATCTATCTATCTATCTATCTATCGGCTGGTTGAAAAGTTACTCCCCCATTTTCAAAATACTTATCAACTATAATTTTCACAAGAAATTGATATGAGAGGAAAGTGTTTAGTATGAGATTTTATCTAAAATTCGATATGAGCGTTAGATTCTGCTACCAGCTTCTTGACCCGCCAAGGAATCGCGTCAACTGATTTCACAAGGACTCTTGTGGTTTGGAAGACATAACTTCATGTATTAGTTCTTCAAGTTCTTTCAAAGTCTTGGTTTGTTATAGTAGACTTACTCCTTTAATCAATTGTAAGGGAAAGATTCACAGAATGATTAGTCACAACTACTGGGTGGACGCTCACACATAAATTAGGGACTTACTTTTCAATCACCATCTGCGGATGACTATATATATATATATATAGTCATCCGCAGACAGTCCTGTTTTACTGTATCACAGCTCATCAGTACGGGTAGACATCCGCTTGCTTCTAGCCAGGATTGAAAACTGACCGAATTGACATAAGATTATAAGCGTTCAGTAGAGGAAGGCAGACTTATATACACAATGTAAACACATGCCAGTAGCTGAGAGTGTTCAAATTCATTACTGAATGAACGATGCGTAAATAGCGGTCGGTAGCTACTGTTTTAAAAGTCTGCCATTTCTCCATATAACTCAATCGGCGGGCGAGAGTGTAGTCATCTGCAGACAACCCTGTTTCTCTGCATCACAGCCCATCAGTACCGTTAGACATCTAATTGCTTCTTGCCAGTAATGAAACCCAACTGAACTGACAACAGTCGGCAATTCTATCTCAGTGGAGGGAGGCAAATTTTAGCGTGTTATATGCACAATGTAAACACCCGCCAGTAGCCTAGAGTGTTCAAATTTGTTACTGAATGAACGGATTGGATATATATATATATATATGTCAGATTAAATAAATTGCAAACTCTATGTTTGCTTATTTTTACTAAAATCTGTGCATACTCATAAAAATTAAAAAATTCTAATGAACGCTAGCAATTTCTCAACGGTTATATTTGAATCAGAACAAAATGTACAGTAATTTTTAGCAGCACAGTTTTTCGGTTACATCTGTTACCATAACTCACACCCCCTGAAGATGATCTCGGAAAGAGGTTGAAAGTACTTGGCTATCTTAAGAAATGAATGAAAATAACATCTGCCAACGTTACAGCTCATTTCTGACATCTTTTAATTGTAATACGCGAAAG
>JBBBDQ010001715.1:465000-487500 GCA_037127315.1 Ascarosepion bandense | reverse complement strand
ATTGAGTTATGTCGGGGGAATATTTTGAAAACTGTTTCTGCTTCTGCGATTTATGCTTAACTTTTCAGTAATGAATTGAGTTCTGATGGCTGATGACGTGTGTATACACCACGTATATATAACACGTTAAACTCTCCTTTCACAGCTGTGCGCAGTTAGCTTAGAGGTAGGCTCTCTAACTGACACCAAATCGGCGAGTTTCGAATCCGGCTGGAAGTAATTGGATGTCTAGCCAGACCGATGAACTGTGATACAATAAAACAGGTATGTGAATGAATATATATATATATATATATATATATATATATATATATATATATATATATATATATATAGGTCTGATCAAAAAGTATTAGGACGTGTTATAAAACGTAAACTATAACACATCATCATTTAATCTCCTTGGAGGTAGTCACTTTCCGAAGCCACACACTTTCTTTACCTAGCGTCGTTTTTGTTTAATGGACAAATTTCTGGAACATCATTTTTTGTGGGGAATACTGAGAAGCTGCCTCGTCTAATTCTTTTAGACACTAAAGTCAACACACAGCAGCGAGAGTCTTTTTCATGTTCATGCGCAATTGTCAAGCCATATGCGTCGTGTTTTTGTTCGAATTTTTATCTCTACAGTCCTGTGACACATTGGGGGTGGTATATTGTATTGCCCAAAACAGTCATTTTGGTGGGCGGTAACGGTTATGTTCTGAGTTATTCTAGGGTTTATTGGGCGGAAAAAATTGTGGGTCAGGATGCGGTGTTGTTTCTAAACTACTTTTATATCTTCTTCATAATTTTGTTGTTGGAATGCTGCCATAGCATCTACAATAATGGTCTCTTTATGTTCAAGGTCAATCGATATCTATCCTACCCCGCCTCATAATATGCAATTTTTCTGCTCTCTTCGTCGTCGTCCTGTGACCTCGGCCGAGATAGAACTCACTACATCCCTCCAGTATTCCCTGTGCATTTGGAACCCTGGCGCAGTTTATAGCGGAATTCATAATCTTGTCAAATAGCTGAATACTTAATGCTTCGCCAGGGCTACCAAGGTTGTTTTTATTGTGACACCAACACTGGATGGGTTGCCTCCAGGAGGGAAGTGACGGATTAATACCTTTCCCAAGGGTACCAGTGCTTAAGTCAATGCAACTGGAACTTGAACTCGGCTCACCGATTTCTCTTTCCAAGCCGACATCCACTGCACCACAACGCACATCCGTTACTGAACGCTTACATCGCCTGGTATTCCCAAGCGGTCACCCATCTAAGTACTGACTAGGCTCAAGCTGCTTACCTTCGGTGATCGAACGAGAACCGGTGTATTCAACGTGATATGCTCTCTTACAACACTCTTACGCATATATTTCCCTGATTCTATTCATTATTTTATTCTGCAGCATTAAATTCATATTTAATTTAAGATTTTGCAATTTCAATATCAGAGTGTACTTCTGAATAAACGTAAAGAAATCATTAGTATGTGTCGTCACAGTAATAAATTTAAATTTCAGTAATTATCTCTTTCTTCCATTTATTCATAAAAAGAAATTGCCTTTTACATAAATAAGATTTTAAAATTTGGTGAATCAGTAACCTTTTTATTCCTACCCACTACTAACTCAATGGTCAAGCCACATGCCTCCCACTACCAAAAGGGATTTATTACTACGATTTCCCTCGGAATAGTCTCGTTTGTACCGTAATATTTCAGATTGTACATTGTAATTTAATTCGTATAGAATTTTCTTAAAATTTACATATATGATTCAGTGTAAAATTACTGCAACAGTTGAATATGCAGTGAAAGTAAAGATCTTGGTGTTCAAATGACTATGATGGCAACCGGAGTCGATCTACTACCACTACTGCTACTCAGTTCCGTTTATCTGGCCTGTTAGTATCAGGTACTCCAAGCCCGCCTTCCTTATTGCGTGTCCCAGGAACTTTAAATGTTTCTTCCTGATGCTCAGTATTAATTTCCTTTTTGTTTTCATCCTTTCCAAAACCTCATCATTGCTCACATGCTCGATCCATGATATCCACAGCATCCTTCTGTAGAATCACAGCTTAGTTGCTTCAAGTTTTTCTTTCATTTTTGTTGATATTGTCCAGAATTCACAGCCATATTGAAAAACTAACATAACATAGCAATCTAGTACTCTCTTTGTTTCTAGAGAAATTTTCCTGTTTCTTAATACTTTGCTCAGCTTCTGGAATGCGTCCTTGGCCATGCCAGTTCGCCTTTGGATCTCTGTGTTGCACTTTCCGGTATTTAATTTTTGTACTTGCTTGATTTTAGTACCCCACCGCCCACATGTATTTGATATTTTGGGCTGTTCTTTTTGCTGATGACCATGCATTCGGTTTTCTTACGGTTTATTTGTAATTCTTTTTTGTCACTCTCTTCAGCTACTTTCTGTAGAAGGTCTTGTAGTTTCCTTTCCGTGTCTGCTATCAGCAATGTATAATCTGCGTACCTAATGTGGTTCAAATTGTGGCTTCCGTTTACAAATTCACGCATCTAGGGTCCTTTAGGAACATCTAGGGTCCTCAGAATAGTCTCGCTGTACAAGATGTGCGTTGTGGCGCAGTGGATATCGGCTCGGAACGAGAAATCGGGGAACCGAGTTCGAATTCCAGTTGAATTCCTTGCATTCACTTACGCGCAAATACCCTTGGGAAAGGTATTTATCCGTCTCTTCCCTCCAGTTATGGGTTAAATAATAGGACAGATTGGGTTCTATAGCCTTGGTCAGCAACCAGTCTACCGCAGAAAGCAATGGCAACCTACTGCTGGATAATCTTCTGCCCAGTCAGTCATGTCTCTTTCGAGACATGATCGTCCAAGCGTGTTTCACGTATGGCACTTAACTGACTGAACCCTTAAATGCAATGTCAATCGTTATCGTCTGTCTGCTTAATTTTTGTTCTTATATTGTTCTCTCATTTTAATAATGCTTTGTTTTTTGTTTTCATATTTTTTCAAACTCGATAACAGCACAGGTTTTAGTGGCTTTATTGCCTTGCTTGAGATGAGACAATTAAAAAACAGGAAAGATGAGAACCAGTTTGAATAAATTATGGTAGCTTTTGTGTAATAAATGCTTTTATTCCTCGTTAAGATACGGACTTATTGATGCATCTATGTCTTTGGCAGTAAAGAAGAAAAAAAGGAAAAAAGCAATTCGGAAGACTTGTTGACAACAAGTATGCATGAGCAAGGCCATTAGATCCCCAAGAGAAACGTGGCCTCGTGAATATTACAATAAATACAGCGAATAATAAAGAATGATCAAAACATTGATAGAGTTTCAAGTGTGGTCTGGTGCTTTCCCAGGAGCAAACAATAAAAGAAAGACCCGCCCCCGCTTTCACACTGTCTATCGAATCACATGAAAGAAATAATATTCATCCTCTAAGGAAGGATGAGGCATTAGAGGAATTGTACAATCATTTGTGGTGCAGTGGATGTCCGCTCGAAACGAGAAATCGAGTTCGAATTCCAACTGAATTCATTCCATTCACTTACGCGCAAATACTCTTGGGAAAGGTATTTGTTAGAGTGGCACCCCTGTGAGTCGATTGCCTAATGGACTATTCCTGACGTCACGTCCGGTTACCAAGTTATGTATTCCGGGTAGTCAGAGGTAGAGAGTGAAGGACTAAGGGTCATGACCAGATTCGTCCTGTTGCTGAGCGGAGACACGACTCGGCGTTAACACCAATTGTATTTTCGTTAATACATTATTGTTTTTCACAGTTCCCGGTGTCGTCTCGTTAGTTATTTCAATAATGACTTAACAATAACATCTTTTATTAATGGTCTGCAACTTTTATCCCACTGATGCAATATGGCAAGCCTGTTGCAGCTCTTTAACTATATCCATGGCAAATGTTCTGACAAGCTATATTTCCTAGTTCTCCCAGTTCAGGCCAACCATGCCATATACACAAAAACTCTTATTCCATTAGTAAGAAACAAGTTTCATTTTGACCTCTTCCCATTAGCTGTGGATTCGTGGACCAAACACAGGATTCTCTCCTACACACTACAATTGTAATGTCTTCAAGTTTAGAGTCAATCATTATCTATGGAACTTGAGAACTGATTTGCTGAAACTAACAATCAGCTAAGTGACAAATTTTATATATGTCCCATTACAACAAATGTTATATTTGTTATAAATATTATATTTAGGTATGGGCACATGAAGTGGTTAAAATGTTCGTTTTCTGACCATGAGACCCAAGTTCGAATCTTACCATAGTCAATTTGTCAGGAAGTTGACTTCTTCACGCTATCAGAAATTTATTAAGTTAATCTTGTTCCAATGAGGATTGAATTCAATATCTGTTAGGGTGGCACCCCTGTGAGTCGATTGACTAATGGACTATTCCTGACGTCACGTCCGGTTACCAAGTTATGTATTCCGGGTAGTCAGAGGTAGAGAGTGAAAGAGTAAGAGTCGTAACCAGATTCGTCCTGTAGCTGAGCGGAGACACGACTCGGCGTTAACACCAATTGTATTTTTGTTAATACATTATTGTTTTTCACAGTTCCCGGTGTCGTCTCGTTAGTTATTTCAATAATAACTTCACAATAATTGGCGACTAAGATGAGACCTCATTCTGGGATGTGGGTACGATTTGTAAGAGAGTCGGTGATATGGTATATATCGTACAAGGACCGAAACATACACATAAACGTGATCAAAATCAATTACGAAAATGCCGCGCAGATGACACAAACAACACTCCACCTTTAGAGGAAGAACCAATCGACGCCATTTTCGAGACTTTTGATCTTGAACCTCCCCAACCAACACCTGAACAACGACGGTTGGTTCGGAAAAGGAAGGTTACCGATCCATTGATGATCGATCCTAAGAGAAAGAAGTACTAACAGCTTTTACGAAGAAAAAGCTTCGGAGGCGGGGTGTTAGGGTGGCACCCCTGTGAGTCGATTGACTAATGGACTATTCCTGACGTCACGTCCGGTTACCAAGTTATGTATTCCGGGTAGTCAGAGGTAGAGAGTGAAGGACTAAGGGTCATGACCAGATTCGTCCTGTAGCTGAGCGGAGACACGACTCGGCGTTAACACCAATTGTATTTTTGTTAATACATTATTGTTTTTCACAGTTCCCGATGTCTTCTCGTTAGTTATTTCAATAATAACTTCACAATAGTATTAATCCGTTTCTTTCCTCCAGCTATGGGTCAAATAACAGGACTGATTGGGTTCTATAGCCTTGGTTGGCAACCAGTCTATCGTAGAAAGTCATTGTACCTACTGCGGGAAAATCTTCTGCCCAGTCAGTTATGTCTCTTTCCAGACATGATCGCCTAATCGTGTATCCCGTATGGCACTGAGTTATATTATTTTGCTTGTACGTAATATGTTCATCTATATGTTCGCGAATTGCATGAAATTTTGTCAAATGACAAGTCAACCTACAAGGGAGTGTGGTGCATATGTGGCCAATGCAAGAATGGAATGTTTTTTGTTGATTGTTAGTGTTTGTAGATACAATCTACCAACGGGCATATTATTTGACCACCGAAAATATTTAAGAGAATCGTTGCTGTCTAAATACACCTTATTGCATCTGTGATTAAATTTTTTATTAATTTTTTCTTGTGTTCGTACAAGGGTGTAAAATTGTTCCAATTTTCTGCATATCCAAGCGCTTTCGGCTATTCTTTTAGCCATTATGTAGGATGATTCTTTTTTTTTAACTGAATGTATGGATTTTATTTTTATATATCTATCTAGTGCTTTAAGAAAGTTTTATTTTCCAAACACGGTCAGCATATTGTGGCCGTGTTCATCATTGATGTTATTGAATCTATACTTTTGCTTTTTTATTATTAGTTCTTCCTTTTTTCTTTTTTTATGTGGATGAGGCTATTATACTTGTGTTTTCTACAACTATGTTGCGGATGCGGATTGGTAGTTTTCCGTGTATGTTCAAATGGATTCTAATTGAGCTATGATCAGAGAGGTGTAACGTGAATTTTCTCAATAAGCATGTAATTGCATGCCCAATATAATAAATAATGATCAGAAACACAGTTCATTATGAGGCAAATGAACTCATAAATAATATATATTCTTTATAATTTAGATTTTGCAGGGGTGTTGTTATTGTCGATTATAAGGTTAGCTGTTTTAAATTTTTTATAGTAGATTATAAAATTAATTTTCTTGTTCTGGTCAACTGGGGTAATGTATTATAATGTTTCTAAGAGAAAATTAATCTAAAAGAAATAAAAATAAGGACTAACAATATTGCTGATTCTTTTTTGGATTCTATCAGTCAGTTAAGTGCCATACGTGATACACGGTTGGGCGATCATGTCTCGAAAGAGACATGACTGACTGGGCAGAAGATTATCCCGCAGTATGTTGCCATTGCTTTCTGTGGTAGACTGGCTGCCAGCCAAGGCTATAGAACCCAATCTGTTCTATTATTTAACTGGAGGGAAGGGATGGATTAATACCTTTCCCAAGGGTATTTGTGCATAGAATGTCCAAATATGTAGGGGTACCGGACCATATGTGGCAGCAATATTTTAAGCACGGACGAATGGTAGACCATCAGAGATTTTATATAGCTGGGGTGTTTGTATAGCAATCCCTTATGCCACAACTTGTTAGATGCAATGGCTCTCGGGACGGATTTATTATCACGTACTTCGCTGATTCAGAAAAAAAAAAAGATTTCTTGTTCTAGATACACCTACAGCAGTTATATCTGCAGCACATGTTGACTCTGAAACCCTAATGAATAACAGAATTCGTGATTCTGACTGTAAGTCAAGCTATCGTATTGACCACAAACAGTCTAATGCTACCAGCACTGCTTAAACCAAGTGTGGGTAAACTACGAACCGCGGGTCGCATGCGTCCTGCTAAAGGAATTCACGCGGCTAGCCAAAGTAATTCACGAAGACCGCCAAAAATATTCATGCAGCCCGCCAAAAGAATCTATGCGTCTCGCCCAAAAGGAATTCACGCAGCCTGCCAACGAAATTCAGGCAGTCCGCCAAAGGAATCCATGTGGCCCGCTAAAGAAATTCACGCGGCCAGCAAAAGGAATTCACGCGGCCAGCCAAAAGAATTCACGCGTCCCGGCAAATGAATTCACGCGTCCCGCCAAAGAAATTCACGCGGCCAACAAAAGGAATTCACGCGGCTAGCCAAAAGAATTCACGCGGCTAGCCAAAGGAATTCACGCGTCCCGCCAAAGAAATACACGAAGCCCGCCAAAGAAATTCACGCGGCCAGCAAAAGGAATTCACGCGGCCAGCCAAAAGAATTCACGCGTCCCGGCAAATGAATTCACGCGTCCCGCCAAAGAAATTCACGCGGCCAGCCAAAAGAATTCACGCGGCTAACCAAAGGAATTCACGCGTCCCGCCAAAGAAATACACGAAGCACGCCAAAGAAATTCACGCGGCCAGCAAAAGGAATTCACGCGGCCAGTCAAAAGAATTCACGAGTCCCGCCAAATGAATTCACGCGTCCCGCCAAAGAAATTCACGCGGCCAGCAAAAGGAATTCACGCGGCCTGCCAAAAGAATTTACGCGGCTAACCAAAGGAATTCACGTGTCCGGCCAAAGAAATACACGCAGCCCGCCAAAAGTATTCATGCAGCCCACCAAATGAATCCAAAGGAATTTACGCGTTCCCCCAAAGAAATCCACGCCTCCCACCAAAGGAATTCACGTGGCCAGTCAAAGGAATCTATGCGGCCCGCCAAAAGAAATCACGCAATCCGCGAAAGGAATTCATGCGGCCCAGCAAATTTAAAATGTTCATAAATACTTTTTTCTTTGTGTTTTAAATAAATATGATTTTGCATTTTATAATATTAATTCATAAAATTTATTGCATTTTTAAACAAGGTTATTTTGCCTTTCAAATGCGTTGTATGTGAAGCTTCTACTTAAAATACTTAATAATAAAAATGGCTTTATTTTAAATTTTAAACTGAGTTGTCTTTCAAAAAAAAAAAAAACGAAAATGCGTTTCATATGAATCTTCTGCAGTGCTTTAAAACATTAATTAATAAAAGTTAATTGAATTTTTTCTTTAAAAGTTTGTTATTTTGTATATTTTAAATATTAATTATTTCGATTAATATACTATGGAGCACAATAAAATTTTGAATATTTTAATGTGGCCCTAACACTGAAAAGTTTGCCCTCACCTGACTTAAACAGACTGGTCCACTCCTAAAAGAAGGGAGTTTTTTGAGAGGTATAATTGTTGTATGTAAAATATTTATACTCTGACTATTGTCCTAATTTTTGTTGTTTTTTATCATGACGTTTCGGCTATTGTACCGTCCTGCCTAACTCAGGAGTATATCGATTTGGGTAATCGACAGGGAATTTTGAACTGAACTCTTTATTTAATTTACGAGCGCGTACTTCTGTCGTTTATGAGCAGAGGTTTTTCAGTTTTCACTTTCCCGTCTCGACTGCACAAGAGTCTCTCCGTGTGCGTTACGCATTATTTTCCACAATGCAACCACTTTCTCACAACCAAAACGTCACAAAACTCTCGTTACTCTATTGCTTGAATAAGTTCTCGCTGATTTTTCATGAAAAGTAATATTTTACAAGACCTCCTACAGAAGGTAGCTTTTGAGAGTGACAAAAAAACGGACTACAAATAGACTGCAAGAAAATTGAATGCATGGTCATCAGCAAAAAGAGTAGCCCAAAATGCCAAATACAGATGGGGGGGGGGTACTAAAATGAAGCAGGTAAAAAATGTAAATACCTGAGAAATGTTCTAAAAAAAAAGCGACACTGAGATCCGAAGGGGAATTAGCATGGTGAAGGACGCGTTCCAGAAGCAGGGTGAAGTATTAAGACACAGGAAACTTTGACTAGAAACAAAGAAGAGAGTACTAGATTGCTATGTGATACCAGTTCTTCAATATGGCAGTGAATGTTGGACAATATCATCAAAGATGAAAGAAAAACTTGAAGCAACTGAAATGTTCTACAGAAGGATGATGTGGATATCAAGGACCGAGCATGTGAGCAATGATGAGGTTTTGAAAAAACTGAAAACTGAAATCGAAAAGGAAATTAATAATGAGCATTAGGAAGAGACAACTGAGATTCCTGGGACATGCAATGAGGAAAGAGGGCTTGGAGAACCTGATACCAACAAGCCATATATGGAGAAAAAGAGACAGAGGAAAGCAGCGGATAACATATTTGAAGTGCCTGAGCAGGTGGAACGGGGGTTGCGAGTTGCTACAGGAGAAAGCTTGCTAAGAGACACCAGGGATAGGGAGACGTGGAAGGCCATGGTCGCTTACGTCCTGAAAGGACAAGGCACATAGAAGAAGAAGAAGAAGAAGAAGAAGAAGAAGAAGAAGAAGAAGAAGAATGTTTTATTTATAAAAAAACCCGTAAGCAACATGTTCCTCGCTAGCCACTACTTTTCCAATCTTTTTGACGGCACTTGAATTCTACATTGGAAAATAAAGGACACATCTTTTGAGGCTAACCACGAGTCGACCGATTTCTTTGGTTTTTCATAAGAATGAAATCGCTTCTCTGCCAGAACATATTCCATCGATCGGAAAAATTGATAATAGGTCTGGTGCATATGGCGGACGGGATAGAACTTCCCGTTTCCAAGTAGGTCTTAACCTGTTTTGCAACATGTGGCCTAGCGTTGTAATGTTGCTAAATTACGAGGGTCATTCAATAAATAAGGTGAATTTTTCGGTATAAGGACTTCTACGAGGGTCATTCAATAAATAAGGGGAATTTTTCGGAATAAGGACTTCTACGAGGGTCATTCAATAAATAAGGGGAATTTTTCGGTATATGGACTTCTATGAGGGTCATTCAATAAATAAGGTGAATTTTTCGATATAAGGACTTCTACGAGTGTCATTCAATAAATAAGGTGAATTTTTCAGTATAAGGACTTCTACGAGGGTCATTCAATAAATAAGGGGAATTTTTCGGTATAAGAACTTCTACGAGGGTCATTCAATAAATAAGGTGAATTTTTCAGTATAAGGACTTCTACGAGGGTCATTCAATAAATAAGGGGAATTTTTCGGTTTAAGGACTTCTACGAGGGTCATTCAATAAATAAGGTGAATTTTTCAGTATAAGGACTTCTACGAGGGTCATTCAATAAATAAGGTGAATTTTTCGGTATAAGGACTTCTACGAGTGTCATTCAATAAATAAGGTGAATTTTTCGGTATAAGGACTTCTACGAGGGTCATTCAATAAATAAGGGGAATTTTTCGGTATAAGGACTTCTACGAGGGTTATTCAATAAATAAGGTGAATTTTTCGATATAAGGACTTCTACGAGGGTCATTCAATAAATAAGGTGAATTTTTCGATATAAGGACTTCTACGAGGGTCATTCAATAAATAAGGTGAATTTTTCGGAATAAGGACTTCTACGAGGGTCATTCAATAAATAAGGTGAATTTTTCGGTATATGGACTTCTACGAGGGTCATTCAATAAATAAGGTGAATTTTTCGATATAAGGACTTCTACGAGGGTCATTCAATAAATAAGGTGAATTTTTCGGTATAAGGACTTCTACGAGGGTCATTCAATAAATAAGGGGAATTTTTCGGTATAAGAACTTCTACGAGGGTCATTCAATAAATAAGGTGAATTTTTCGATATAAGGACTTCTACGAGGGTCATTCAATAAATAAGGTGAATTTTTTGGAATAAGGACTTCTACGAGGGTCATTCAATAAATAAGGTGAATTTTTCGGTATATGGACTTCTACGAGGGTCATTCAATAAATAAGGTGAATTTTTCGGTATATGGACTTCTACGAGGGTCATTCAATAAATGAGGGGAATCTTTCGGCATAAGGACTTCTAATACAGATAGAAGCTTCCTTTTTTTAAAAAATTGCTTTTCTTTACTTCTTTTTCAATGGAATATAATTGTTTTTGCAGACTGAAAAAAAACTTTGAGTATTTTGGAGATTAACAAAGATGGCCGACCAAGAAGCATGCTCCAGGATTGAACAGAGGTCAGTTATCAAGATTTTGGTTGTTGAAGGGTACAAACCAGTTGAAATTCACAGGAGAATGTCAACTGTGTATGGTGCCACATGTTTCAGCCAAAAAAATGTCTACAAGTGGGCTAAATTGTTTAAAGAAGTTTGAAAGTGACGGCGAAGTCAAAAGTGCTGTGAGCGATTGGCTGAGACATCAGTACAAAGATTTTGACGCCGAGGAAATACGGAAGCTTGTGCTTGCGCACAGATGGGAAAAGTGTGTGACACTGCAGGGAGATTACGATGAAAAAAATGGAAGATTCTATCTGTATTAAAAAATCGACCTTATTTACTGAATGACCCTCGTATTTTGTCTTGTCTCTCCTTGTATAGCGGCCGTTTTATCTTCAGTGTTCGGCTTAAACAGATCAACTGTAGTCGATAGCGACCTCCAGTGATGGTTTTGGTCGGTTTGATCAGCTCATAATAAACTATACCCAGCTGATCCAACCAAATGCAAAAGAGAATTTTTGAACCAGTGATATTCGGCTTTGCCGCCGATGTTGGTGCATAGACTGGCTTACCTCACGATCTTCTATGCTTAAAATTATCGTAGTGTATCCACTTTTCATCTCCGGTCATGATACGATGCAAAACATTTTTCCTTTTCTGCCGTTGAAATAGGTGTTCACACGTGACAACACGCCGTTCAACGTCTCTCGGCTTCAACTCGTAAGGAGCCCAGTATCCTTGCTTTTGAATAATACCTAATGCTTTCACACGTTTCAAAACGGTTACGGGATCAACTCCTAATCGTTTTGCAAGTTTAGCTTGAGCCTGACATGAGTCTTCATGAAGTAATTCATCGTATTCAAACTTTTTCGGTGTTTCAAAGCGTTCTTTATCTTCAATATCGAAATCATTATTTTTGAAGAGTCTAAACTAATATTTGCATATTGTTTACAACAGAGCATGGTTGCTGTAAATCTCAGCAAGAGTTCTGTGCATTTCAGCTGCAGTTTTCTTTTGAATAAAGTAGTGATGTAAAATTCCCTGCAAATACACTTTCCTTGACACGAAATCCTACATGTATAACGCTATGAAAAAAAAGTTGTTAAGACTTCGGAGAAATGATTTCCAAGCTTTCTTATAGATGCCTTATATGTTGAAATTGCTTATAGATGCGTTATAAGGTGAAATTGCTTATAGATGCGTTATAAGGTGAAATTGCTTATAGATGCGTTATATGGTGAAATTGCTTATAGATGCGTTATAAGGTGAAATTGCTTATAGATGCGTTATATGGTGAAATTGCTAATAGATGCGTTATATGGTGAAATTGCTTATAGATGCGTTATAAGGTGAAATTGCTTATAGATGCGTTATAAGGTGAAATTGCTTATAGATGCGTTATAAGGTGAAATTGCTTATAGATGCGTTATATGGTGAAATTGCTTATAGATGCGTTATAAGGTGAAATTGCTTATAGATGCGTTATATGGTGAAATTGCTAATAGATGCGTTATATGGTGAAATTGCTTATAGATGCGTTATAAGGTGAAATTGCTTATAGATGCGTTATATGGTGAAATTGCTTATAGATGCGTTATAAGGTGAAATTGCTTATAGATGCGTTATATGGTGAAATTGCTAATAGATGCGTAAAAAGGTGAAATTGCTTATAGATGCGTTATATGGTGAAATTGCTTATAGATGCGTTATATGGTGAAATTGCTTATAGATGCGTTATAAGGTGAAATTGCACGTATGCAGTTCTAGGACCGCCATCTGTTGGAAAACAGCGATAACTTATTCTAGGTTCTAATATTTACACGGAGAGTGCTCTTTAGTTACATCAGTTCTAGTCTTCATGGCTAAGACTTACCATGATAAGCAACATTGAGGTGAACCACCCTCATTCCCTTCGTATCAGTATAAGTTCCTCTCGGGCAGCTTCTCGCCTCCAATCGCTGCTTCGTGGTACCAACTCCCAAGAGGATGTTTCTCCGATCACTGCAGGCTCAATCTGTTCAAGTCCAAGGTTAACCGTTATATTCCTCACTTATATTCATAAACTTGGGCACCTCGAGGTGGTGTAATGTTTGGCAAGCTTGTCACGATCCTCACTGGGTGTTCCATATTTTCGATCCTCACTGGGTGTTCCATATTTTCGACCTTGTGCCCGTTCTAAGCTGCGCTTAGAAAATCACCATATCCGCATAAACTGTACTTCTTACTGCGTAACCACCAACCTCGACTGGCGCTCGAGCCTTTTACAGGGTAAACATCATTGTAAAAAAATATCAAATCGGTCATCCATATACGTCAATATTTAAAAAAAATTTTTTTTTTACATCAATTTAACTTTACTTTGGGGTGCACTTTAAATATTAATAAGCAAAAATTAGACATGAATTTGAAAACATTAAAGTTTTGTTTAGTATTTCCAAAGAGGCTCAGTAGCACAGTTTTCATTTAAAGAAACTTAGGTAGAATCAGCTATTTTTTTTAGAGAAGCCAAAAATGACCGATTTAAATCCCTCGAGAAAGACAAAGGAGAAAGGGTTATCCACTTGTTAAAGATTAAAGAATTTAGCATCCATTTTAAAATATAAAATGAAAAAGACACGACATGGAAATCATGTGCTTGATGTCTCTACCTTTTTAAAATAAAGATGTTTTTAATGTTAGGTCTTATATGTAATGAGTTGAAGAAGAAAAAAGAAAAAGGATTAACCACTCGTTAAAGATTAAGGAATTTAGCATCCATTTTAAAATATAAAATGACGATGATTTGACTTAGCTACTTTTTAGAGTGTGTTAGTTTTTCCTTCTGCACAAGGCTATCTTTCTGGATGCATTATTGTACTCAGAAAAACCGGCAAAAAAGCAGTGACCAGGGTTGACGTTGCTTAACTTCGGTGATTCAGTGGAAACCGATATTTTCGCATGATAAAGCCGTATGATTGAGTATGGACTTTTTCTTTCCTTTCGTTTCGAGATTTGGGATTCAAGAAGATAGAAGATGACAATTGAAGTTGCATTTAAATTTTTGGAGGTTGTAGCTATCGGAAGAGAAAAGAATGGGTACAGTGGGTATTGAAGAAAAGATAAAAGATGAATGGGATTCAAGAAGATAGAAGATGGTAATTGATGTTGCATTTCAATTTTTGGAGGTTGTAGCTATCGGAAGAGAAAAGACTGGGTACAGTGGGTATTGAAGAAAAGATAAAAGATGAATGGAATTCAAGAAGATAGAAGATGGTAATTGATGTTGCATTTAAATTTTTGGAGGTTGTAGCTATCGGAAGAGAAAAGACTGGGTACAGTGGGTATTGAAGAAAAGATAAAAGATGAATGGAATTCAAGAAGATAGAAGATGGTAATTGATGTTGCATTTAAATTTTTGGAGGTTGTAGCTATCGGAAGAGAAAAGACTGGGTACAGTGGGTATTGAAGAAAAGATAAAAGATGAATGGAATTCAAGAAGATAGAAGATGGTAATTGATGTTGCATTTAAATTTTTGGAGGTTGTAGCTATCGGAAGAGAAAAGACTGGGTACAGTGGGTATTGAAGAAAAGATAAAAGATGAATGGAATTCAAGAAGATAGAAGATGGTAATTGATGTTGCATTTAAATTTTTGGAGGTTGTAGCTATCGGAAGAGAAAAGACTGGGTACAGTGGGTATTGAAGAAAAGATAAAAGATGAATGGAATTCAAGAAGATAGAAGATGGTAATTGATGTTGCATTTCAATTTTCGGAGGTTGTAGCTATCGGAAGAGAAAAGACTGGGTACAGTGGGTATTGAAGAAAAGATAAAAGATGAATGGAATTCAAGAAGATAGAAGATGGTAATTGATGTTGCATTTAAATTTTTGGAGGCTGTAGCTATCGGAAGAGAAAAGACTGAGTACAGAGGATATTGAAGAAAAGATAAAAGATGAATGGGATTCAAGAAGATAGAAGATGACAATTGACGTTGCATTTAAATTTTTGGAGGTTGTAGCTATCGGAAGAAAAAAGACTGTGTACAGAGGATATTGAAGAAAAGATAAAAGATGAATGGGATTCAAGAAGATAGAAGATGACAATTGACGTTGCATTTCAATTTTCGGAGGTTGTAGCTATCGGAAGAGAAAAGACTGGGTACAGTGGGTATTGAAGAAAAGATAAAAGATGA
Organism: Ascarosepion bandense; assembly: GCA_037127315.1. NCBI lineage: Eukaryota > Metazoa > Mollusca > Cephalopoda > Sepiida > Sepiidae > Ascarosepion > Ascarosepion bandense. The sequence continues at coordinate 472,293 of JBBBDQ010001715.1, read as the reverse complement.
ATGGGATTCAAGAAGATAGAAGATGGTAATTGATGTTTCATTTCAAATTTTGGAGGTTGTAGCTATCGGAAGAGAAAAGACTGGGTACAGTGGGTATTGAAGAAAAGATAAAAGATGAATGGGATTCAAGAAGATAGAAGATGGTAATTGATGTTGCATTTCAATTTTCGGAGGTTGTAGCTATCGGAAGAGAAAAGACTGGGTACAGTGGGTATTAAAGAAAGGATAAAAGAAGAACAGGATTCAAGAAGATTGAAGATGGTAATTGATGTTGCATTTAAATTTTTGGAGATTATAGTTATCAGGCAAGCAAGTAAAACGGGAGTTCATCAGGTGGGAAGTATGAGAAAATAAGCTGTTCGAGTATAAGTGGCGGTTACATTTAACCATTTCAACTGTAAAAAAGGGTGAGATCTAGATTTCAATCTAGTCAGTCAGTTAAGTGCCATACGTGATACACGCTTGGGCGATCATGTCTCGAAAGAGACATGACTGACTGGGCAGAAGATTATCCCGCAGTAGGTTGCCATTGCTTTCTGCGGTAGACTGGTTGCCGACCAAGGCTATAGAACCCAATCTGCCCTGTTATTTGACTCATAGCTTGAGCAGGAAGAGATGTATTATATTTTTAAGTAGTAATTAGTGGGGGATTAGTTTACTACTTCATAATAATATAAAATTGATCCCCCACTTTATACACAGTAAAAGCCTTTATCATGTTTCCAACTATTATATTAAGTCAGTCAGTTAAGTGCCATACGTGATACACGCTTGGGCCATCATGTCTCGAAAGAGACATGACTGACTGGGTAGAAGATTATCCCGCAGTAGGTTGCCATTGCTTTCTGCGGTAAACTGGTTGCCAACTAAGGCTATAGAACCCAATCTGTTCTGTTATTTGACCCATAGCTGGAGGGAAGAGATGGATTAATACATTTCCCAAGGGTATTTGCGCGTATACGATTGCAACGAATTCAACTGGAATTCGAACTCGGCTCTCCGATTTCTCGTTCCGAATCTTATATCCACTGGACCACAACGCACATCCAATCTAGTAGCACACGTAAATTCAAGTGGATAGCGTACCAAAGAAGAAAGATGGACAGAGCAATTGCTATAAAAAATTGTCGTTGAAAAGACATAGGGAAGCCACGTCACAGACCGATTACATTGCAGAGCCTTCTTTGGATTTTGTTAAGAACCTCGAGATGAATAGCAGGCGCACACGAACATTTATGGCAACACTATTCAATGCATGGACGAATGGTAGATTTATAAATGTGCAGAATCGAAATTGCCACAATTGTATTTTAAGTACAATAAATACGTATTCATGAATCGAAAGAGACCTGATCGCCCAAGCGCGTATCACATACAACGGTCAACTGACTGGACAAAAATTATTCTCTCTCGAGCGAACAGTCTATTTGAGCAGCGTCAGAGTTAAATATGGATGCTAGGGATGGTGATATTGGATACCTCGATTATCACGTTTCGAAACTCATCACCATCAGCGTTTAAATATTCAAGACGTGAAAACGGACTATCCATCGTAAAACCCTATGAACTGATCGGGTGACAATCTTGCGTGGAGTTCAGATATCGTCTTTCACCAATAAGAGCTGGTCTCATGTTAAAAATATCGTAGTTACAAAGAAAAATACAAGGAGCCATATTGGTTGTGAAACGATGCAAGAATATAAAATTATATCTCGTGTAAAGTTAGCACAATAGATGAATTGCCGTGACCTTTCAGGACGTAGGCGAACATGGCTCTCCGCAATTACCTCTCTTTTGTAGCTCTTTGTAAATTTTGTCTTTTTCTTTACTCTCCAAATTCCTTTTCTGCCAAACATTTGCACAAGCTTCTTTTTTTTTTCTTCTTTGAGTTGTGTCACTTTTGGCCTTTGCTGATCATTTTTTATCCACAATCTCCAGTCTTCCATAGCTCTTAATAAATTTTGTCTGCTTTCTGTTGCTTCTCTCTCCTTATCCTTGTTTTGCCAAACATTTACACTCGTTCTTCTTGTATATGCCGTGTACCTTTTGGTCCTGGGAGATCATGGCTCTCCACAATTTCCTGTTCTTTGTAGCCCTTAATAAATTTTGTGTTTACTATCTCTCCTAATTCCTGTTCTGTCAAGTATTTACACAAACTCCTCCTGTGCAACTTAAACATGAAAACATATTCCTGAATTAATTTTTTTTATTCTTTTTCTTGTATTAACAAAAACTACAAAATTTATTTTTTAGTCAATTTTAAATTTGTTTTATTTTTAAGGTTTTTTTTATTTGAAAACTCTAAAATTATTTGTTACAAAAGTCAAGTCACTATTACCGAAAATTTAAACTTGAAAATGATGATTTAAAGTTAAACTTTGTTTAAACCTATTATTTCTGAATAAGTTTTGAATTTATTTGAAACATACAAGCCTAAATCACACCACACTTGAATTCTAAAACCTAATTTTTTAAATATTTAGCACAAAATGAACACCCTCAAAAAATATTTTCCAAACATTTTTTTCCTATTTTTGATAATTTGAAAGTTAATTATCGATATTAATCCATAGAAAAAAATTGGAAATAAAAAATTGGAAATAAAAAATTAGAATTTTAACTTAAGAATAATTCTTTTATGGTTGGTTTAGGGTTTTTTAATCCTTAAAAAATTAATTAGTAAGTAAAACATTAACCAAAATGAGTTTTGCAAAGAAATGATTTTTTTTATAAACAGTTTAACATCATAAATGAAATAGAAACATTAATCTTTACTTTGTTTTTCGTTTTTTACTATTAAAATATTTTAAAAAATGTAATTGAATTACCAAATATCCTAGAATTTTTTAAGTGTATCTTTTTTGAAAGGTAAAATATCTTTTTATTTCATAAAATGGTGATCAATATATCTCTATCCGTCAATTATTTGAATGCGAAAAAAAAATTAAGAATTAAAACTTAGCCTGCCTTTTAATAATCAAAGTATTAATTTGAAGAATTTACAAGAGGTGAATTGGAATGAAATGACAGAGGAACAAAATTTAGATGTTTATAAATTTAACATAGATGTAACTGATAATGATGTTCATCAGTGCAAAGAAGTCCTGCCTATTATAATATATTTAGCAGGTTATTGCTGTTATGCAGTTTAAAAAAAATAAAATGTTATAGTTGTAAAAGTTTAGTATTAGGAAGAGATGATGCTACCTGATATAAACAGTTATTTTCAAGGAATTAATAGAGGTTCTCTGTTATATCACAATGATGTAAAAACAAATTTAGTACTATACAATTATATTGTTATTAATAAACTTGTAAAGAATCCATCTTTTCTTCATTCAATGAATAAAAAAAATTGTCTATGTACATAACACTGGATGTTTTGGCTAATGATGGATTCTTTTTCATGTTGACTCATGTGGTGAAGGTCACAGCATTGAAAAAAATTATCATCTGGAGCTCTTTAATGCGTTATGAAATAATTTTTGTAGCAAGGAAGATGATAATATTACTTGTAAGAAGTTAAGTAAAAAAAAAAAGAAAACTTCAAACATTCAACTGAAATTTGAGACATAAAAAGACTTTTATAAGTTTGATTTTTAAAAAACAGTAACTTAAACTTATTTAGTTTGAATTAATTTGCTTGAATTTAAATTGTTGCATTTTTTAATATTTTTAATTAATTTGCTTATTTATTGTCGCTTCTTATTTGTTCCTAAATTCTACTGGTTGCTTGAGTGATTTGAGTGATTCTGATTTAAAAATTCCTGCAATTAAAACAAAAGTGATTGTGATTTTTCATAATTAGATTAAAAATATAAAAATTTAAGCAGTGTTTGTTAAATTGTTTTTAGAATTTAGACGAATAAACGAAAAATTTTGTCTTTAAAACTGTGTTTATTTACAAACATGACCGACAGTCAGTAGTCAACAAAGATGTCTATATTTTCTTATTAATTATTGTTTTTCTTAATTTTAATTAAAATTAAAAAAAACCAGTATAAATCAAAATATGTGACTTTCTTTTTTTTCTTGTTACATTTTAAAAAGTTTTAAAATCTTTATTAAAAAAATTATTATCAACGTTGTCATGAAGCGAGAGACGGTTGCTACGCTGATTCATGGCTCTACTCCTGTGACGTCACATTTCATCGCTCAGGCCTTGGTAATATAGCGGAGGTCGTGGCCGTGTGCCTTCAAGATGTTGGCAATGAGCGGCTCTCGATAATTTCTTGTTCTCTAAACCACTTTGTAAGATTTGTTATTTTGCTATCACTCCTAATCCCTGTTCTGCCAAACATTTACACAAGCTCGTTTTTCTTTATGCTCATTTAGGACCTTAGCGATCATATCTCTCTTGTGTCCTTAGTAAGTTTTGTCATTTTACAATCACTCTTAACACTTGTTCTGCAAACCATTTACATAAAATCATTAGACAGGTGATACTATTTTTCCTATGTGCCATAACTCTTCAGGACGTTGGCGATCAGGGCTCTTCACAATTTCATTCGCGTTGTAGTTTTTAGTAAATTTTGTTATTTTGCTACCGCTTGCATGAACTGTTCGGCAAACATTTTATGCAGGTCCGGTAGGATATTTCTATATATTCTTTCATCATTCGATTATCTTTTTTTGAGGAGGATAAAATTCAGTCAGTTAAGTGTCATACATGATACACGCTTGGGCGATCATGTCTCGAAAGAGACTTGACTGACTGGGCAGAAGATTATCCCGCAGTAGGTTGCCATTGCTTTCTGCGGTAGTCTGGTTGCCAGCAAAGGCTATAGAACCCAATCTCCTGTTATTTGACTCATAGCTAGAGCAGGAAGAGATGTATTATATTTTTAAGTAGTAATTAGTGGGGGATCAGTTTATTACTTCATAATAATAATATAAAATTGATCCCCCACTTTATGCCCAGTAAAAGCCTTAATCATATTTCCAACTATTATATTCAGTCAGTCAGTTAAGTGCCATGCGTGATACACGCTTGGGCGATCATGTCTCTAAAGAGACATGACTGACTGGGCAGAATATTATCCTGCAGTAGGTTGACAAGGCTATAGAACCCAATCTGTCCTGTTATTTGACTCATATCTAGAGCAGGAAGAGTCATGACTGGGCAAAATGAGGCAGATATTTTTGGCTGAGCTATATCGCCCGGAGAACCCACGATAAAAAGGCCTTGTGCCACATTTTGCCCTAGTGGGAGGGGTAAATAAATACTGAATACCGCGTTTTTACATAGAGTTAACCAGAGAATCCAGAGAGAGAGAGAGAGAGAGAGAGAGAGAGAGAGAGAGAGAGAGAGAGAGAGAGAGAGAGAGACTTAATACATATACTTTTTACTAACCAGCATTCCTGGAGTACTAATCTTCATTCAAGTCTGTATCCTTACGTTAATACACTTATTTTATATCTCAGTTACTGATCGTTGTTCATTTATTTGTGCGGGTCCCATTCCCGGGATCACCAACAGATAGATAGATAGATAGATAGATAGATAGATAGATAGATAGATAGATAACGAAAAGACTGAGATAGATAGATAGATAGATAGATAGATAATGAAAAGACTGAGATAGATAGATAGATAGATAGATAGATAGATAGATAGATAGATAGATAGATAGATAGATAATGAAAAGACTAGATAGATAGATAGATAGATAGATAGATAGATAGAAAATAGATAGATAGATAATGAAAAGACTGAGATAGATAGATAGATAGATAGATAGATAGATAGATAGATAGATAGATAGATAGATAGAACAGACCAAGACAGATAGATGGACGGACCACACGTGGTAGAGGGTTTCTGACTGAGTGGTACTACTTGTGCGCATATTTGAGGAAGATAACAGTTCAACAATTTAGGCTTGAAAAAGGTTTAAATGGAAATAACAATGGAGAATCGGGAAACTGCGAGAAAGAGAATTCTTTTAAATTCATCGCCAAAAACTGGAAGTTAATTGACCCTCAAGTTCGGAGTTTCTCCCGATATCAAGCAGACGTTGTTTCATTTCGTTCCTTCTCTCTCTCTCTCTTTCTCTCTCTCTCTCTCTCTCTCTCTCTCCATATTTTTTTACTGGTATTTGATTAGACGCTCGTCTTTTTTTTTTCAGTTTTTATTTCTTCTACTGGTCTGCGCATTCATGGGATATATATAATTCATCGATATAAACATTATTTATTCTGAAGAAGCTTTTTCTTCGGACAAACCAAGTAAGAGTTTTTCTTCTATTTTGTCATTCAATTACCCACTATATATCTGATATACATAGTGTATGAATTGTTTATTCTTTATTCAGCCTCTCTGCCTAGTTTTCATTTTAGTTCAATCAAAGAGCGAAACAGCTCACTGATATCATGTGCATGACAAGATACGTCGCTCTGTTTGTTCGCGTAAGCAGACGACGTTATATAAAAGTTTCTAATATGAATAAAACAGACGACTATTTACATCCGGGCACAAACAACGGTAAATAAATAAATAGAAATTAAAGAAACAGGGAATTGTAAAAAAAAAAAAAAATCAGAAGAAAAAAATTAAAAGAAACATTAAGTAAGAAAAAAAGTATTCCTTTGGAGAACCTGGTTGTAAATAGATAATAAAATGCCAGAATAAAGAAATGAAAAGTTATGTCGGCTGGCGTCATGTGCCAGACAACGACATGTCAGTGTAACTCGCACTTTATTGGTTCGTTGTGTCTTTTGATTATCGATCTGTTCTGTTTTTGGTTGAAAGCAGACGACAAAAATGTCTTCGTTTAGTCATGCAATTGCGCATGTGCGAAACTAGGTTTGTGGGTACAGGAGTGAAAAGAAAGAGATAAGGCATAGTGAAAGGAAGAGAATATATATATATATATATTGTCGTCTTCACAAAGAAATACATAAATTAAAAATTAATTATACTGTAACGGTGCCGTCTCATAAACTTAATTAGAGTGTTAAAAATAATTGTAATAAAATAATCATAACAATCAAAATTATCATTAATTCACTCGCTGTAAACCAATGAGAATCGGTCTCACTTTTGTGCTCTATACGCACAAACACATGACATTTTCACTGTCGGAGAAGCAGTTCATACGAACAAATCGTTAACACGTGCGTCAACGAAAATTTCGTCTCCTTTTCCTTTTTTAGGCCATAATAGTAACAATTTATTTTTGGCACTTGATAGAATTTCTAGGTAAGAAAACACAAGAAATTTCTTGTATTTTCCAAAGTCAATTATCTGATTACTCATTACACACATCTATAAAAAATACGACAAAGACTGTA